>JACEVL010000067.1:395000-525000 GCA_020284085.1 Aporrectodea caliginosa
GAAACATAACCGCCATTCCGCAAACAACAAAGTGGGTCGCGTACGTAGACATGATTAATATTCATCAGCCATATGGTTGTGCCTCGATGGGCGCATGGTTTAGCTTGCTTTGCAAAATGAAAAAATATCGTAAACAAAGCGAAACAAAAGATTATTACAATATCTCAATTTCATAAAAATTTCTACTGCGATGCCCGACTGAATATTTAACACAAACTTAGCGAACTATTTATGGACAAATCACGAATTCGCGGACGAAGACGTAATTAATATTCATCATGTCGTGGTCAAAGACTGAACGCATGCGTTCAATTATAGCACCCCAAGGGGTCCTTAATTGAACGCCGGTGTTCAAAAATGCAGCTCCAACGTAGCCTACACTTGTATTCAACTTACTTCACGTACAAATGCTAAAGGAATTTAAAGGTTATTCATGCCATTTATAATTGTTTTTATCGTATACGCTTCAGTATTACATGTCGATTTTGATTGTTAGCCTATATCGCGCCATTATCGTTGTTTGACAGTCTTCTGACTTGATTTCGATAATATTTTAATCATTTAGGCTACATAATGAATGCTGCATTTCTAAGCAGGCTTATGATGGACAATTTTTTCCTTAGACCTTTAGGCCTATACAGTTACAGCGTCTTTGACGTAGGTTACATGTCTGTTTTCCGTAACTTGAACGCACGACGCGTCGTATTGAACACGCGTGTTCATATTTTTAAACGCCCGTGTTCATTTATAGAACACGTCAGATGTGCTGCCGGGCGCGTCCGGCGTTCTGAGGATTTACAGTGTAGGACTGTTAACGATTAAAATTTTTTAATAGTTAACTTTTCAGAATTAACGATCAATAACTCGTTAATTTCCGCAAACCTAGATAAAATAATGTGCTCCCAAAAGTAACGAAAAAATACAAAATTAACAGCATTCTTTGTTTATCTTTTAATATTACTATAAATGTGTTTTGCTAGTTAGCAGTTAATTTAGTAGTTATTTGTTGATATTAGTTGTCTGGCTTATGTGCTAGCTAAATGAAAGTCGGCAAGTATGTACGATATACCCATACAATAATAGTTAAGCCTACACGCCAAACAAGAAATTCAAGGCAAGACCTTATATAAAAGACACTATTATAAATCGACTTAGGCCTATACAAAATGAGAGATTAACGCTTGTAGGCCTAGGCTATATGAAGTGTGTGAATGAGTGCGTGAGGAAACGATAAAAAGAAATGAAAGCGTAATGCTGGAAATCGTAGGCCTATATAAAATCGACAATTTATATAATATATATATATATATATATATATATATATTTGAAGTCGGCTAAGTATAGTAGTAATAGGAGCAGTAGCCTATATAGGCTAATGACTAACTAACAGTAAAAAACACGTACTAATGATCCAGAAAACGCCTTAGGCTTGGACAACCGGAGAGGTGAATGATGAGTTAGGCCTATATCTATGTAGGCCTATATATATATATATATATATATATATATATATATATATATATATATATAATTAATCACCAAATGAGCAATCTATAGTGGTAGTACCAGCGACAACCAGAGCTTTTACAAAGCCGTCACACACAAACACAGGCGGTATACAAATCCTTTAAATGAAATTAAATAGGAAAGATTTCCTTACCCGATTCGCAATGCTTGTGTGACAAGTCCACAGGATATCACAACCGAAGTGAAATGAGTCGAAACAGGCGTTGGTTGAACAGCAACAGTAGCAGGCGCTGACAGCTGGAATCCCCACGTCGCCGAGCTAACGTCCAGGCAGTGTTACCACTCAACATTTTTGGAAAAACACAGATGACCGCTAAAAAACATAGAAAAACATAGACACGGTTTTTCAGGAGGTGCGTGTAGAATTAGGTAAAATTAGGAATGATCAGAGCTTTTGTTGAGCGTGCAGTTCTAAAAAAAAGTCGAGTTGTACAATTTTTTGCAAATCTAAAAAAAATTGAAAAAGCAAAAAAAAGGTCATCACATCCCAAAAAAGGTCAAAGTCATCTCCCAATAAGAATTGCTGAAAAAAGTATCTTTTTAACAAGTAAAGCTTCCATGGAAAAAACATAGATTTTTGAGAAAAAACAGAAACATATAGATGAGGCCAAAAAAACATAGATCTTGGAGGAAAAACATAGGAGTGGTAACATTGCGTCCAGGCACTTGATCCTTCTATGAAGCCCGAACGTCTGTAGATTTGGGTATATCGAAATTAACCCGCAGGCAACTGTAAGATATCTCACAAAGCAGAATAGTGTTTACATCAGAAGAAAAAGTCGTTAACGATGTAGGAACCAGGAGATTAAAAGCAACAGCGTGCAATTTGGAAAATCAGTTACTGCGCTCCGATAAACCAAGATCAAATAGCAATGAATTAAAACAGGCTAGCTCGGAATAGCTGATAAAACAAATATGCCCTCAAGAATTAAACCGGCTTTTGACGTTATTAGACGATAAAAGAAGCAGCAGCTATAAAGACAAATAATATTACAACAGGTGGAACCAGTGAACACTCAATTTCATAATAAAAATAAAATAAACGACTAATTCAATAAAACAAAGAAAAGTAAAATATAATGAAAATAGCCAAATGACGAGTAATCAAAGTATATAGGCCACTGTATTATAGGCTATAAGAAAAAAACGCTATATATGGTAGGCTTTCGACCCAAGGTTGTCCACCATAATTATATCACCCTACTTAATGTAGAGCTTCTGGAGGGAACTATACTTAGTTGTTAAGCTCACAGGAGAGACAATAGATGACAAAATTGATTATTTAATTAAACGATAAACAATCAGTAATCATTAGGCGGAGCCCCAGAAGCCGACTCAATTTTGAGCATTTGATGCCAAATGGAGTACATTTTGGGCTTTAATTTACCTCAAATTTTTCACCGATGATTTAGATATAAAAGTACCTAAACCATCTAGATCTGTGAAAAATATGACTTTATTATATGAATAAACTGGACGTGACAAGGGTTTAAGAGAATAGAACGGAAAAGAGTAGAATAAGCTCTAGAACAGTGTTTGTCAAAACCAGGAAAATCGGCAGGAAGGAAGCCTGAACGGGTCAATTTTCTCAGAATAGGGGGGGCCTACCGTTAAGGCGTTTATGTTCCCCTACAGTGGCAAATCCCCACCAAACACGGGAGGCATAAAAAGTAGCTCTAACAACGTCAAAGAGACGTCACCATGGATGGCCCCACCGTGGTGACCGTAGGCGACCAAAACACGTAGCGCGAACATGGATTTTCGGGCTTTGCAGCATTTTTGTCAATGTGTGCCCCAAAGCCAATCTGATCAGAGATGCTGACACCCAAATGACCATCTCCTGGACCCTCTCGATGCCAGGGATGAGAGGAGGGAGGGCAATAGGTTTGGACATCGGTCGTTTGACAACTATTTCTCTGGTCTTATCATGGTTTACTTTAAGATTGCTAATGGATGCCCACCTATAGAGATATGGTCAATTTCAGAAAGAGTGCTGTCAATGCAGGAAGCATGGACCAGCAAATATAGCCTACTATCGTCGGCATATTTAGCGAGACGGTTTCTACTGTATTTAGGTTTAAGACTAGAAATAGCTATGACAAAAATGACAAGCAGAGCCTTGTAGGCCTACTATACTGGCATTAATGGTACAGATGGGAGAGATCGCGGAAGGCAATATAGGGGTATACGAGGGAGCGTCATAAGTTCCCTCGTTGGGGTCTGGGGCTCCGCCCCAGAAGCTGACGCAATTTTGAGCATTTGATACCAAATGGAGTGCATTTTGGGCTCTGGTTTGCCTCACAATTTTCAAAAGTTGGGGGACCGTCCCAACCTGTTCGAAAGTTGGGGGGGACGCGTCCCACGGGTCCCATATATGGTGGTTGCGCCTATGCATACATACATACACACACACACACATAAGCCTATATACATAGGTTACATACCTACATACGTGCATACGTACATAGATACACACATACGTGCACACATACTTACGTAACTACATAATTATGTACATCACATCTGCATCCATGCACGTACCTATTAGGGGTGCTACATACTTATATAATTATATACATTAATAGAACTTAGATGACGCGACTTTTGCGTGGCGCTGAGCAATTTCTAGAAGTTACATTACATTACATAATATATTGAAGGACAGTGTGATAGTGGCAACGCAAGCGACTTTGACCATCTGTAAATCGTTTGTAAATCGAACGACTGATGAATGCAGGCAAATCAAAGGCACGTATCACTCATTGTAATCGAACTTCTAAAGCGCCATTCGAAAGCGAAGGGCGGGGAACCAGCTTATTCAAGCTGTGATTGGAGAACTCTCCACACAAACACAGGCACAGACACTGATAGGCAGAGGTTCAGACAGTCAGATAAAGGCACAGGTAGCCTACAGGGACAGGTACAGACACATATGCAAACAGAGATGGAATTCTGACCGCTGCAGCGGGAGGTATATCATTACCAAGTAAATCAATAGAATCGATCAAATTTCACAATATTTTTCTTTCCCTTTAAATAAATTCTTAACTAATTCGCGTAATAATTAATTGTTTTCATGACAACCGACAGCAGAACGGCGTAAAGTTTCAATTTTCAAAAGATCCGAAGACCAACATCAATTCATAATTTCCAATAGAGCTGTCACTCGATTTTCTCTCTCGTTTAAATAACTCTTAAATAAGGGATATCGTTTGTTTCTAAGGGGATCGATTTGTAAGTTAAGTAAGTAAGTATATTCTTTATTATTCCACTTGCTAACGCACAATGCGACATACAGCGTAAAACAATTATTATAATACAACGAAGTAATAATTAGCAGTTAAAGATGTAAATCAAAAGTTGAGTAAAATGACTGAAAAAAATATTAGTTATTAATAAAAGTTGTTGCCACTTTTCAGCATCGTTTAATATCAATCCAAAAAACTTCTGACGTCATTCTGTGTGGTCTCTTGTAATCGAGAAATACAAATCACCGCCTAGATGTTATAGAGGGCGCCAGGATAGGTCGGTCGTTCATCGTGGTATCCTTCGTTTCCATAGTCGTCGTGTGACGTCACTGGTTTTCTGAGGGTATTCTGTTCTCGTCTGACGATTTCTCGTTGCGTCATCTTTCCGTCATTCGATTCTCCCTCCAATGTATCATCGTCGATCGAGTAGCCTTGCATCCGTAGAACACCGGAAGCCTGCATACATACATACATACATACATACATACAAGTCATACATACATACATACATGCATACAAGTCATACATACATACATACATACATGCATACATGCATACATACATACACACATGGAGATGGGAGTGGAAGCGGTGATGGAATGTTTGTATGCATGTCTCTAGTTTTTTTAGAAAGCGCATGTTGGAACTCCTCAAAGGCGATTGACGTCAGTTATTCTGTCTCCTGCGTATTATGTTTTTTTGCATGCGTGTATAAAATGTCATCATTGATTTATGTGTGTATGATTGTATACACGTACGTATGTATGCAGGGATACATACATCAACGAGGACATTACATGCATGCACAAAACCAAACAAAGTAACAAACATGCATAAATACATACAGACACCCATTTTGTTTCCTCCCCTCCTTCCCTTTATCCTCCTGCTCCTCTTCTTCCTCCTCCGCCTCCTTCTCCTCCTCCACTTTCTCCTCCTCCTCATTCTCTTCCTCTTCGTCCTCCTTCTCTTCCTCCTCTTCGTCCTCCTCCTCCTCCTCCTCTTCCTCTTCCTCTTCCTCCTACTCTTCCTCCTCCTCTTCCTCCTCCTCTTCTTCCTCCTCTTCCTCCTCTTCCTCCTCCTCCTCCTTCTCTTCCTCTTCGTCCTCCTCCTCTTCCTCCTCTTCGTCCTCCTCCTCCTCCTCCTCTTCCTCCTACTCTTCCTCCTCCTCTTCCTCCTCCTCTTCTTCCTCCTCCTCCTCTTCCTCCTCCTCTTCCTCCTCCCTCCTCCTTCTCCTCCTCTTCGTCCTCCTCCTCTTCCTCCTCTTCCTCCTCCTCCTCCTCCTCTTCCTCCTCCTCCTCCTCTTCTTCTTCTTCCTCCTCCTCCTCCTCTTCCTCCTCCTCCTCCTCCTCTCTTCCTCTTCCTCTTCCTCTTCCTCTTCCTCTTCCTCTTCCTCTTCCTCTTCCTCTTCCTCTTCCTCTTCCTCTTCCTCTTCCTCCTCCTCCTCCTCCTCCTCCTCCTCCTCCTCCTCCTCCTATTTTCAATCGTGATCATCTCGACCATCAGTCACCCTCGTCCTTAGTGTAATCGATCGTAATCGTAATCGTATATGGACTATGATGGTAGAGCTGTGTATACTCAACGGACCCAGACGTAGAAGGTGGCTGCTCCTGGACTGGCCTTCTGGACGTCTTCCAGACGGATCCGGTGCAGGATCTTCCAGGACCTTTCGACGATGAACGGATGGAGAGCTTCGACGTTCAGCTTCATCAGTCGACGATTCAGACCATCTCTACCGTCAGGAACACAGGCAGACTTACAATTCGACCAGACCTACAACCAACAGCACACCTATAATATAAGTAGACGAATCAATAGCTCATAGATGGATAACTAATCGATTAGACTCTAATCAATTAGCTAATCGATTAGATAAACAGCTGATTCTGAATCTGATCAATTAACTGTCGTCTGATCCTAATTATAATTATAATTTATTAGCAGTTTTTTTCAGCTGATTCTAATCGTAAGACGATTAGCTGTTCGGTTAGACGAACTTTTCTCTATATGCTTCTAACAATGGCTGCACAGGCAACTGGTGATAAAAATTATACTGAACTAGCATTTTTTACCCGGCTTTGCCCGGGGTTTCCCCATGCGTAATTTTATCTCTACCTTATATAGGCCTATTATTTGTTCCCCGGGCTAAATAATATAATAGTAAACGAAGCTCGATCGTGTTCCATTACAGCGCTCGTAATTTTTCGGAACGGAGCCCGTGTTTTATTTCGATTGCGCCTCGCGTGACGTAAGACAACATTTCTCTTACGTCACGCCGCTCAAGCGAGGTTAAAATATGCATATTAATGGACTCCGTTATTATTATTACGGAACCTCATAATTTTGAAGTTTAAAATGTCCATATGTCAGCGTTTAAATAAAATTGTGAGCTGAAAATAGTCGCGTTGAAACAGACGCGGCGTAATAACGTTTCGTGCGATTTTTCAAATCGCTAAAGCGTTCCGTTTCGGAGCCTTTAGAAACAGACAAACAAACATAAGGAAGGACAACGTAAACAAACTAAGACTTATATTATAAGATTTGTTGAAACGTTCATTAATGGTATTCGAGATAAAAGTGGTATCAGAAGGAAGAGCAAAATTAACAGGGAAGTGTAAAAGATGCAGTAAAATAATAATCAATGCATGGGTGGATGGATGGATGTTTTGATGGATGGATGTTTTGATGGATGGATGGATGGATGGATGGACGGATGGATGAATGAATAGATGTTTGGATGGACGGATGGATGGATCGATGTAGTTCTTACAGCAGTTGTGGCTTCGTCGTATCCAATGAGCAGAAGCGCTGCCTGCATGACCCTGTGTACTATTGGCTTCGGAGATGCATAGCTCCTGATTTCCGCCATTGTCTTCTTATCCATCGCCAGAATGGGAAGTGAGTTGTCACGTGGTCTCAGTGCCTGACCCAACAGATCCACGTGGTCTATCTGTTGCTGTAGGAACTGCCTCACTCGCTTCAAGATCAGCAGCTCACGTTGCAGCCTCTCAGCTTCCTCCCTCTCCTCCTCATCCTCCTCTTCCTCATCCTCCTGGTCGTATCTGCCGTGTGTGGATGGGCCCGACGAGTGGGGGCCCCTCTTCGGAGCCCCGTGCGTTGGCCCCTTCGTTCGTTCAGGAGGCCCTTGTCTGCGTGGATCGGGCTTTCGTCGGAGTTCCTTGAGGAGTGAATCGATGTCGTCAAGGACGTCTTCCCTCCTCAGAGGATCCTCCGTTGACACCGTTTCCCTCAGCCAACATACGTCCTCGTCTTCTTGGTCATAACGCTGCTGCTCCGTTTGACTGTTCAGACGGTCGAACTTCTCCAGCAGCTTATAAAAGCGGCTGCCCGGCGTTTCTTTCGCAATCACTCCGGCTCCTTTACCACCAGCTCCTCTTCCCCGTGTACCTCCTCCTCCTGCTCTTTGTCCTTTACCTCCTCCTGCTCCTGCTGTCCCGGTGGAGAGGGCTTGTAGCCAGTGCCCGCGACGCACCTGTTCTCGTAGCCCTGCAACAACAACAGATACGAGTATATGAATCGCTCTGAGTGGCCGAGTGGGTTGGTAGCCCGCTCGCCACGTCGGCGGCCCCGGTTCGATTCCCGGTCGGGTCGGTTTATCAGAGATTAATTTCTCGGATCTTTACTGCGGGTGGCTCGGTCGCAATATAAACGTGGAGTACGAGGTTGTACTCTCTGCCTCCGACACTAATCATCTTCGATATGAAAAAGTGTCGTTAAGCCCAAGTAGCCTACACACACAAACGCATTTCTAATCGCGTTGCCAAAAGTCGCTGCATAAATGTCAAGATATGTAAATTATGTATGTAAGTCGCAAAAGTTAAGTTTTTTTTTGTATCTCGCAAATAAGCATATAGAAAAATTGTGACAATTTATTTCGGGTTTTGAACCCGTAAACCCACCTAAATACGCCCATGCATCCACGAGATCTGAGCACCTTTATTACGCCAAAGAGACAGAACAGCAACGAAGCGACAAAAATGAGAATGAAAACGAAAGAAACTTAAAGCCTTAATTATAGTCCACAGAAGATCAGCTCAATGTACACGGGTCATATAAACTCACTATACAACAACAACAACAACAACAACAACAACAACAACAACAACAACAACAACAACAACAACAACAACAACAACAACAACAACAACAACAGCAACAGCAACAGCAACAGCAACAGCAACAGCAACAGCAACAGCAACAGCAACAGCAACAGCAACAGCAACAGCAACAGCAACAGCAGCAGCAACAACAACAACAACAACAACAATAGCGACGACAACAACAACAATAAAGGGCCACTGTCAATGATTAGAGTATAGATGATGATAAGGAGTCTTACGATGGTGGTAGTAGTCGACTGATTTGAGTAGTTCTATGGATCTTTGTAGTAATCCGTTGGATTCATCATCATCATCGTCGTCGTCGTCGTTCTTCTGTTGTTCGCCAGATGGCTTCTTCGAGTCTTCGTACCTGACGATGACGGCTCTGAGCAGTTCCTTGTCTCCGAGTCGAAGGACTTCCTTCAGCTGACGATCGAGCATCTGAGCTCTCAGGACTACAACACGTACACCGTCACCGGCATCATCATCATCATCATCATCATCATCATCATCATCATCATCATCATCATCACCACCACCACCACCATCACCATCATCATCATCATCATCATCATCATCATCATCATCATCATCATCATCATCATCATCATCATCATCATCATCATCATCATCATCATCATCATCATCATCATCATCATCATCATCATAATCATCATCATCGTCATCATCAACAACAACATCATCAACAATTGCAGCAACAGCATCATTATCACTATCTTCATTAGCACCAGGATCAATTAAGACCTAGAGCACACAACCATACTCTCCCACCCAAGGACAACTCTCAATTTATTCCCAGATCATTATATAAAAATATTTACTAGTTTATTCTAAATTTTGCTAATAAACTTTAATTATTCATTATTACTCATGTTAGCATTTCTGCGTTTTTGTCAGATTGTTTTTCTCAATAAACGAATATATCATAAACATCATCAACATCATCAGCCAAAGGAAAGAAGTCACGGAATCGATGGCACTAACATAGTTAATTACCACTATATACATAGTATACAACGCCGACGATGACGTTGAAGACGACATAACTGATGTTGATCATCCTGTTTGAAGCTGTTTCCCACATGTGAAACTAAGACTAGTATACTTTACATTTACAATACTTTACATGTTCCCACATGGGACCTTATAAGAGAGCCCTTATGGCTCCATATCCTATGTTAATTAGTATTAAATGAATCCACTACTTACGTTTCTCGAACTCATCGACCGATTGATTGTTCCTCCGATCCGTCTGATTAATCATAAAACAGAGAAAATTATGTCGCATCACATCGATACATTTTACAGCATCTTACAATAATAATTTTTAGACACCTCTAATAGCGCATATAGTGGCGCTATAGCAGTTCCTGCATAATAATAATAATAATAATAATAATAATAATAATAATTGTTACAGTAATAGTAATGAATATGACTATTTTAGTAATAGTAGTAGTAGTAGGCCTAGTCCGCTTAATCGAAAACATTGGGTTCATTCACAGTTGCCAGTCCCTCCATCTGGAACTCTCTACCTCCTCATGTTCACAAAACTCCTACTGAACGACTGTCTTTCGCTCTAAACGGAAAACTTGCCTCTTCCAGTCTACTTACGGCTCTTAATGGTTGCCCGGCTTCACTAGGCTATGTATTAATAACTTTGTAAAGATCGCAATATCAAATTATAGTTGTATCGTATTGTATAAACCGGAGAGGTCGAACCAAGAGTGCCAGTCAGAAAATGCTAAGTGTTGCTTCTACTGCAGGCATCGTGGATGTTGGAAGGGTGGAAAGAGAAGGAAGGTGACTCCGTTGTAGATGAAGAGTGGAGAGTGTGAAAAAAGAACTGACCGTGGCTCCACCTGTCGTCTTCTGACTGCGTGTGGTCGATGGAATGGACTGCGTAGCGAAAAAAACATAGACCAGTTCACCATTTTATAACGAATTATCTCCTGCAATAAGACTAAATATTTGTACAAGATAAAGACTTAAAAATAATAATTATAAGACAACTGTGTGTTCGCGTGCGTGTGAGTGTGGGTGGTTGCGTGTGCAAGTGTAAAATAATTGGTTCTATAGAAGGGCACAAATACAGAAAGACAAGGAGAGAGAGAGAGAGAGAGATACTGAGAAGTAGAGAGAAAGAAAGAGATATACAAAGAGATAAAGAGACAGAGACAGCGAAAGTGCGAGTGACATCAGAGAGTGCAGCTTATAATGACGATGATGCTGATGGTGGTGATGACAGTGACGCTGAAACATACACCCTGTGTGCGTGTGTGTGTGTGTTTGTGTGTATGTGTGTGTGTGTGTGTGTTTGTGTGTATTTGTGTGCGTGTGTGTGTGTGTTTGTATTTGTGTGTGTGTGTGTGTTTGTGTGTGTGTGTGTCCGTTCGTGTGTCTCTTGATACCTCGTTCGTTCGTGCTGTCTGTTGCTGTGAATGGATGCTTCCTTCGTCTCCCTCGCTTTTCTCTCCCACTGGACGATCGAGTGAAACCTTTCCATGACGAACGCTCCAGTAGAACTTCACTCGATCCGCATAGATTTCTACAACAAGAAAATGAACGAGAAAGTACATTTATATAGCGCCTCTTAAAAACTGACAACCTCATTTTAAGAGGTAATTGTAATTGTAACAAAAAACTATACTACCGCTAAAATTACCATTACCACTACTGCTGCTGCTGCTGCTGCTGCTGCTGCTACTACTACTACTACTACTACTACTACGAATAACGGACAGTGCTATGGCTATTATTACAAAGACGTCAAAACCCACTGTCTTCTGTATTTCTTTAGATAAATATAGAGGGAAATAATGTGTCGTGTGGTTTTTGTTCAGCATGCACAGTCACAGTGGACAACTGACCTTCAGACCATCCAGGCGGAAGTGGCTCCTCCTCCTCTTCTACCTCCTCTTCCTCCTCTTCCTCCTCTGCCTCATCATGTCCATGCGACTCTTGAACCGAATGCGCATCGATCTGCAGACATCGAAAATGGAACCGAAAAAATCAGACGAAGAAAATACAAGACATGGAAAGATGACACGCCTATTAATTAATTCAGACGTAGGACTATAGCTATGGATGAGTAAAAAGGCACTAAATAAGCTGGAAGCCCACAAATGGACAGGCTTTCCACTCCAAACTGCAGGTCTCACCTCTTCAAAAACTCCTACCCTAATCCCTTCGACCTTTGGGGGGGGGTCCGGTGGCGCGTTGGATAACATCTGGCGAAGAGTGCGAGAGGTACCGAGTTCGAGCCCCGTTAGGGCGGATTTGCTTTGTAGGCTGCTATTAGCGCCGTGTATTGCAGGCTGTCTGTTCTGTTAGTAGTTAACTAGTTAAGATTGTTTCAATTGCATAACATGTAAATGTACAGCGCAGTGCGTTTGTCAGGCGCTAAATTAAAAAAAAGATATTATTATTATTATTATTATTATTATTATTATTATTATTATTATTATTCCGCCTTCTAAGTTCTCAGCTGTCTCGTCCAACGTCTTAGTATCTCCTCTGTCTCCAATCTCTCTTGTCTCCTTTTGACTGCCCTTTAGACAACCTTTCTGACTCGACGCAGTGTTCGTGAATAAGCTGGTGCCCTGCGCTTGGCTTTCGAGTTGCGCTTTAGAAGTTTGGAGTTTACAATTACGCCTGTGATTAAATAGACGAAACCCTGACGATGTATGTAACGTAAAGTAAAGTTCCCATGCCCATGAGTGGGACTTAGAGGTGATTGTATTGTATTGTATTGTATTGTATTTGAACACTTGTTATAGCGCCCCTACCAGATTTCCAATTCAGAGGCGCTCCCGACTACTGCGCGGACGCTGAGTCGGAATTTCACGCCGAAGCGCATGAGCAATTGCGAGTGAAGGACTTGCCCAGGGTCCCTACGCGGCGGCTTTTTGAGGTGGATTCGAACCCGCAACCCTCCAGCTGCAAGGCACCGAACATACCCTATACCACCGCGCCCCAGTTGTATTGTGTTGTGTTGTATTGTATTGTATTGTATTGTACTCCACGTTTATAATGCGACCGAGCCACCCGCAGTAAAGATCCGAGAAATTAATCTCTGATAAACCGACCGACCCGGAATCGAACCCGGGCCGCCGACGTGGAGAGCGGGCTACCAACCCACTCGGCCACTCAGGATCTCAGGATTAGGGCCTCCATGCGGTCAATTTGGCGTGATTTTCGTCACTTTTTACAAAACTCTACCGTGAATTTTGAAGTTTTTGCCGTGAATTTCTACTATCCATAATTATTATCGTTTAGCACGCTTAGTAGCCTACCAATATAGGCCTACCACCGTATCGCAAAGGAATCAACGCGACAGTGATGAGTAATTAAGGTTTTATTACTAATTAAGAACAATTAGCATTATTTCAAATTTCATAATTAAAATTAGCACTTTTAGAAGAACAAATTTTACATAATTGTAATTAGCTACTAGACCAATTAATTAGGTAATTAATTAGCTTCTAATTAATTAATTATCCATCACTACAATACGGCAACTGCGTCTCCATAGTGCAACCGTTTCTGATGTACTAAAATTATCTCATAAATCGATCATCGAGATGCGAAATCAATATTATTAATTAATAACGCCACTTAGTTTTTTTCTCTGTAGGCCTATTTTCTACCTTCGTGGTGAACAATATCGATCATGTATAAAGCACTTTTCTTTGTTATAAAGAAAAAAATTAATCTCAAGTGCGATAAGAAACTTAAATCTATCAACTGAATTATCCACACAGCCACTCGGTTAAATATCTGATCTCTCTGTCCCTGTCCCTGTCTCTGTCTGTCTCTGTCTCTGTCTGTCTGTCTCTGTCTCTGTCTCTCTCTCTCTATATATATATATATATATATATATATATATATATATATATATATAAGAGACAAAAGGATATAATATATTTATGTGATTAATTATAATCGATATAATCTACAGCTGCGATTATGTGAACTTGTGTATGTACGTTGTAACACTTGAAACACTTATGTCTGTAGGATTGTCGACAACTACATCTGTGGACTAGACATTTTGTATCAATGCATGTTCTACTTCCTATCAATTTGTTTCTTCCTTCCTTCCTTTCTTTCTTCTTAAATATTTTTCTTTCTTTCATTCTTCCTTCCTTCCTTCCTTCCTTCCGTCTGTCTATCACTCTGTCTTTGTCTGTCTCTGTCTGCCTGTCTTTCTCTTTGTCACTGTCATGCGCTGGAGTGGTTGACTGACCTCAGACAGTGGAAGTGGAGAAACGCCTATAACCCCATCTTCCTTCTTCTCCTTTGTTTTCAGCTCCTTTTCCTTCTGGCTAACGCTGTCATCTGCCGACTTTGGTAACGTTCCACTCTACGAGATAAGAAAATGCATAGAAAACACCAGAAAGTCATTAGAAACAGAGGCGGCACACACTCACACAAACACAAACACGCGCGCGCGCGCGCGCACGCACCAGAACAGTAGCCCGGGAATTGTTTAAAAGTTGTGTGCCAACCTCAGCCAAGTACAGACCTAAGGCGGATAAAATTATATATTATATCCGATTTTAATCTATAAGAATATTATTTTCATTTTTAACCTTTTTACAATCACTAGAACAGTTTATTACAGTCTACTAGATACTGTTCATACTGATGAAATAAAATGTAAATAACTAGAGAGCCGATTTTAGCAAGCACTAAATACAAAACGGCAGACTGTGTTTATGTCAATGTATTGTTTTATATAGGGTGACTAGATAGGTCGAGAACGATTTTGAATGCAGAAAAATGTATGTTATACACAATATAATATGGAAAGTTGTATACTGGAGGATAGGTTGTTCAAATGAGAATGTTATGCAAAAAAATTAGATCACTAGCTCTCTTATTAAAAGTTTAGCGCCAATATCCGTGACGTCATCAAATTCGTGTCAAGCAAACGTCCAGTTAGGCCGAAAACAATAGCCTATTGTACGACCATCATTGTTAATCCACACATAATTAATTAATTAATACAAATTATCATTTAGTATTTAATAATGTTTTCTTTACTCTTTATTACAGCCTCAAGTCGATTAGGCATCGAGCCGATTAGATTTTTCAGAGTTGTTAGAGATATCGATGTCCATGCCTTACGAAGCCAACGTTTTAAGGTGTTCAATGTCTGGGGTTCGGGATCGGCATAAACAGTTGCCGCCATAATACTCCAAACATTTTCTATTGGTGACAAATCCAGCGAATTAGGCGGCCAGTCCCCGGTGAGATGTATCCATTGATATTTTTGTTCAACCATTCGACTGAGGCTTTTGATGTGTGTGCACGTGCACCGTCTTGCTGAAATAATCCTTCGCCGTTATTATGAAACATTTTGTGGCTGTTAACTGAGCGCAGACTGCAGTTCGCTGGAATGCGGGTTTGACCTCTTTCTCCAGTATCTTATTAATGTAATAACTCGAAGTGACTGAAGTTTTATTTGGAATGATATTATGAAGTTTTGTTAATCCAAGAGATGTCATGCCTCCCCACACCAGAACTGAGGGACTGAACTTCACCTGTGGAGCGTTTGGCCCACTTGCTAATCCACGATTTAGAACGACCCAATTTCTTTCCTATAACACTGTAACTGTACTTTTCTTCCAATAATGTAATAGCTTGAACCCTAATTTGCGATTCATTTAAGGTCGCCATTGCCTAATCGGCGTATTCACTAGTCAATGATAATGCTGCTTGTTTACGTTTGCTTGGCACGAATTTGATGACGTCACGGATATTGGCGCTAAACTTTTAATAAGAGTGAGCTAGTGATCTAATTTTTTTGCGTAACATTCTCATTTGAACAACCTATCCTCCAGTATACAACTTTCCATATTATATTGTGTATAACATATATTTGTCTGCATTCAAAATCGTTCTCGACCTATCTAGTCACCCTATAGTAGTAACGTTTCCAAAGAGCTGTGTGATCACGCTTCTGGCAACAGGCCTCTGCATCAGAACACTCAATATATAGCGCCCTTTTATACCTCACAAAGTCCCTTCACATATGACTAACTTGTGCGATTTTAGACATGAATGAACGAAAGAAAGACCGACCAAACAAATGAACGAAAGAATGAACGAACGAATGAACCAGCGAATGAACGAACGAATGATTGAACGAAAGAATGACTGAACGAACGAATGATTGAATCAACGAATGAATGCATGAATTTTCCGAAAAGCCAGAGAAAAGATGGGCTACGTACGACAGTTGACGAATTGGATTGACACCAAGACATGGCCTATAGGACTATAATGACCTATATAGGACTATAACGGGTCAAACGGGGTCAACTGTTGCACCGCTCTGTATATATATCCATGAAGAACTTCCAGCTGCCTAGAACAATGTATCTCCGACCGACATTAAACAACCAACAACCCACAGACCCCGTCTTAACATGGCAACCTATAATAGCAACCGCATGGTTAGATCCACTCCAGAATCTATTCTGTATTTTCAGGGTCCATCTTTCTAAGACTGCTTTGACCATTTAAGACTCGAATTGATGCGCTGGTTGTCTTTCTAGGGCTGTGGTATATAGATCGATGCAATTGAGGACCTTGGCAACAAGAATCTTAAGTTATATTAGAAGAACTATGTATACAGTTCTTATTCAAATATAGAAAGCTTACCATTTTGAACAGCGGACACGGTTGCTATACGAGAAGGTCTCACTTACACGGCGTATGTCTATCCTGTTCCGAGTTTGTTGTGTGCATATGGGCAATTGTCAGCCCTCTGTCTCTGCCTGTCTCTGTCTGTCTCTCTCCGTGTCTGTGTGTGTGTGTGTCTCTCTCTTTCTTTGGCTGGACGTGCGTTGAGGCAGAGAGCTTCACTTGACTGTAGTTCGATTCATCAAGTGTTCAATCCTGTAGGCCTATAGGTCGCTACCATGTCAATCATCGAATCGATGATGATAGGTTTCAAGCCGATCGATCGATTTCGTCGTAACTAGGCAGACGTTGGAGAGGGTCACTTGAGAAGAAGGACACTTGACCAGTGGCGCCAACATACGAGGACGACGGCCATCATAAGGACCTACACACAGGACTATATATATATAGGAGATTGCATTAGGCGTCTTACTACTACTAGTACTTTCTCCTCCTCCTCCTCCGCCTCCTTCTCCTCCTTCTACCTCCGACTCCCCGAGTTCTCCTCATTTATTTTTCTTCTTCATCATCCTTTTGCCCTTCTCCTCTTCCGTTTCTTTCTTTTTCTCCTTCAGTCTCCTCCTCCTCTTCTCCACTCCTCCACCCTCCTTCTCTTGTTTTGATTGCGTGGACGTAGCGTGAAATTCGGTAGGACGAAGAGACAGACAGGCAGATAGACAGACAGACAGAGAGATAAGAAATAGAGAGATATTCATTCCGAAAATCTATATAGCGCCCCTGAGGGAACCTACTCAGAGAGACAAAGACATAGCCAGCAGGAGTGAGACAGAGAGACAGAGACAGAGGGAGTGAGACAGAGACAGAGACAGATTGAGTGAGACAGAGAGAAACAGAGAAAGACAGAGACAGAGTGGAGGGAGGCCTGCTATATGTGATTTATTTCCCCGATGGTGCGTTGAGAGTCAGAAGTATCTCTTCAGATAATCGGTCGATCTTTTCCGTTCCTTTCTCTCTATGTTCACTTCGACTCGTTATAAATGTTACACCTTGGCCCCGTATCTTTAACAGTCTTCAATATGGTCGCATAATAATTACACTTCTCTTTCCGTCTCACTACGTATCTGTCTGTATGTCTGTCTGTAAGTCTGTGTTTGTCTGTTTGTTTGTATGTCTGTGTCTCTGTGGCTGTCTGTTCGTTTCTGTTTGTTTGTTTGTCTGTCTGTCTGTCTGTCTGTCTGTCTGTGTCTGTCTGCCCCTTATCTTTAACAGTCTGCAATATGGAAGCATAATGGCTCTATGTCTGTTTATATTCGTATCCGTCTGTGTGTCTGTTTGTTTGTTTGTCTGCCTGACTGTCTGTCTACGTGCCTATTTATCTGCAAAGTTGTATTTTGAGTACTTCATTGTGATGACAAGTGACGATTATTCTCGGCTGAGATTCGATTAATTAACATACTGAAAATATGACTGAGTGGTTGAATGTTTGAATTCATCAAAAGGAAGACAATTCCCCGTTGGGTGATTTACGATTGTGCCACACCTTCTACTCAAGAATATCTAATGCGATCGAAACTTCGGCCTTTGCATAAAGTGTGTCCTTTTAAAAACGTCCTTGAAACCATTAAAACTGTCCCCATCCTATTTTTCAAATCAGGCTCTCTTCTCCTCTGTTCCTGTCCCCGTCCGTCCATGTCACTGTCCCTATGACTGTCCCTGTCCCTGTAACTGTCCCTGTAACTGTCCCTGTCCCCGTAGATGTTCCGTCCGTCACTGTCCTGGTAACTGTCCCTGTCACTGTAACTCTCCCTGTCACTGCCCCTGTCACTGTCCTTGAAACTGTCTCTGTCACTGTAGCTCCCATCCCTGTCACTGTCCCTGTCACTGTCCCTGTCGCTGTAGCTGTCCCATCCCTGTCACTGTCCCTGTCGCTGTAGCTGTCCCATCCCTGTCACTGTCCCTGTCGCTGTATCTGTCCCATCCCTGTCACTGTCCCTTTAACTGTCCCATCCTTGTATCCACCCCTATGCTTTTCACTGTCCCTCTCCCTATGGCCTCCCCTGTCCCTTTCACTGTCCATATAACCCTCCCTCTCCCTACACTGGCTGGTCTCCCTCAGGGAGTCCACTGCGACCCAACGCGACTGACACTGTTAATCTCGTAGATGCTGTGCTTTGGTGGGGCTCCCACGCTGGGACTCAGTAGGTCATAGTCAGGCGCTGGTGGGAGGTATGAAGCCCGGACCTCGGTGATCCACCAGTTGGGAGGTGGCCGGCAGTAGGACTGATCGACCGGGGGACCAGCGTCCCCCCGATGCCAGTGGAACCAACCGTAGTCGCTGTTGACGCTCGTTCCGGTCGGTGGCTGCCACTTCTTCGACGAGTAGCAGTTGTAGTAGCACCCGCGGTCCTTGAAGCACGAGCTCTTTTCGTGGTGTCCCATCAGGTGCGAAAGGTCACGGACGGGCGGAAGGACGTAGCAGTTGCAGTTCTCGCAGTGGATGATGGGGTTGTCGTTGACCGTCGCACCCCAGAGTTTCTTCCAGGGATTCGGCTTCCACCCCGCCTCCAGCAGCAACCGAGCCCTCGCCTGAGGGTTCAGTCCCTCCATCGGGCTACTACAGGGTCCCTTCCTCTCGTCGGCCTTCTTCGTTGCCGCCTCGACGGGGCTCGGAGGAGGATCTCGTGGTCTCAGAGGGGTCCAGTCGGGGAAGGCCTCCGGTCGGCACTCGGTCCCTTCCCTCTCGGCCTCCAGCTTCGCCCGTAGCGTCGTCCAAGGCCAGAACTCGGCGCCGAGGAACTCGTATTTGTAGGGACGGTGGCGCCGCCGGGTGTATGGAGGAAGCTGTTCCATCGGCTGAGACGCCCACTCCGAACAGATGACGTAATCGGAGGGAATGCTCTGGATTGGCTGCAGACACACAGATAACGGCGGAGGGGGTATCAGAGACGCACCAGTCAATCATGCATTTAGATGGATCATCATTATCATCGTCATCATCATCATCATCATCATCATCATCATCATCATCATCGTCATCGTCATCGTCATCGTCATCATCATCGTCGTCGTCGTCTTAGTCGTCGTCGTCATCATCATTATGAAGTATACCGTGCAAGTGCCTAGAAATTACAAGATTTGCGAACTAAATCAGTTGCATTGCAGCTAATATGCTGGCCGTAGCCAATTTTTGACTGATAGGCCTAATTATAAGAGGATGATGATACTGATGATGATGATGATGATGACGACTGTTGTTCATTCTGTCTGTTACCATGATATGACATCCTGTCAGTTCGTAGACCTTGTCTCGTGACGACACTTTTGCACCTTTTCTACGAAAACAGACAGAGAAGCAGAACTAGCTGGAATTTTTACAGGTTAAAAGCATGTTATCACTAACAATGGCAGGGTCGTATACAATTATTCCTACGAAACTTAATGCTAAACTCACAGCATCTAAATTAATTAATTCAACAAATGCAGTAAAGAGACATAACAGACTTTGAACCAAAGCCGTGGTTCAATTTCGAGGGAGTAGTCCTATAGGATTAGTTGCAATAAATAACTTAGGCCTAATCGGTTCAGACGTTCTGCTGCTTTGCAAAGCAAATGTAATGTAAATGCTTACGTTTTTATTTGGCTTGATGATCTGGTTTTCATATATTTTATTGCTCTTGCTTTGTGAAGCCATTGTTTGGTGAAATAAAATATTTAAGTATAAACCGTTGTACATACTTACTTCCATGGCTTTCTGAAATGAGTGCACATGTTTGCGTCATCCGGGTAGTCTCCGGGTTTCATCGTCGGTTTCGTCTTTCCCTGCGACAGCGACGGACAAGGAGGCGCAGGAGGGAGGAAATTAGGAGGAAGAGGAGAAGGAGGAGGAGTATTAGGAGGAGGAGGATGGCCATCAAGAGCAGGAAGGAGTCCAGGTCGAGCTGATGGAAGCGACTGAGGAGGGCGATCGCAGGAACACATAGCCTACTGAGGTTAGGAAGTCCACGAAGTAGTCATGCAGTGATCCAATCTCCACGAAATTAGAACTGTTAGATAGAAAAGACACGTAATCTATTTATTTCTATTTTAATCTATTAATTTACTGCACTGATATCAATAAGGGGTCGTCCATTAATTATGTCAACAAATTTTAGGCAGTTTTTGACCCCTCCCCTTGTCAACAACTATCAAACATTGACGGACCCCCTAAAAATTATGTCAACAATCCCAGAACTCCCTCCCCTACAAACAAGAAAAAATGGTTCAATACATGTAGAATCATATTTTACTGAAATTTTACACTAAAAAATGCAATCTCATATTTCAAAAGATATGAGTTTAGTTTATTACCAGCTTCTTACTAGTAGACCTATTAAACATTAAGCACTTTATACATTTTTAGCATTACTTAATGTTTTCGCTACCATTTGGAAGGGTCTGTGTTGATTTATTGGAGAAAAATTTCTTGACGTCAACTTGTTCCGAACCCCTCCCCATGTCAACAACTGTCAAACTTTTCCAAATCCCTCCCCCCCTATTTTGTTGACATAATTAATGGACGACCCTTAAATGCACACGCCTCTAGACCCTATAGCGTTCGTATGGCCTCAATTAACCCTGTTAATTCCGCAATGAATTGATCGGGTGAGATCCTTGATCACCACCGCCGCAGTCCGTTTGAATGGGTGCCACACCATTTAAGATCCCTGTGTTAAAATTGGGGTCATCCGTTTAGTACGTACGCAAAATTCCGGGAAAAATTTACCATCTACCCCGCCCCATACGCACGTGTACCTTTTGCACCCCTCCACCTGCGTACGAACGCTTGACCCCCACCCCTCCAATGACCTATAGTCTATAATTATAATAAGTGAGTCGACTGAATATCTGCTGTACTGATTATTTAGTACAGTAGACGACTCATTTGAAGGAAGGCCAATAATTATAATTATAGACAACGTATTATCGAGGTTTACCACCCTCCGGTTCCCATACGCAAGCATACGAAAATAGATGAATTTGGGTTACCCTCCCCCCTTCTCCCCATGCGTACGTAGCCTACTAAATGGATGGCCAATAATTATGGACCGTACGTATAATAGTCCAAGATTTGAATATCTGAAATAAGCCACCATCACGAGAAGCTGGAATCACTCGCACAGAGGCGTAGTCCTTACATGAGACGTACGCTCTAACCGATGCAGCTATAACTATAAAGTTGTATAATCATTTATAACCTTTTCTATAACTGCTTGCTTCGGCTGTCAGCGGTTGCAGTGTAGGTTGACGCTTAGCGGCTGAACGGTTGCGTTTCCCGCTAATTAAGATTTGTTTAATTATACGCGTTTCTAGGATTAAATAAAACAAAAGCGGAAGCCTTGCACAGGCTACACTCTGGATGCTATTGTTCTGTCTTATTTCCCTTTTGACGAACTTATTAATTGATACGCTTGCTTATTGCAACCATCAGCGTATGCACATTGTTGGTGACGTCATTTAGACCTAATTTCATGTTCTTAATTAGGTCAAAGCAACTGAATGTAGAGATATAAGTAAATCATGGGGGGTACAGAGGGACTGTCCCACAAAGTTTTGACTTAAGCCCTTCTGCCCCACCCCAAAAAAATCCGGCCCTCGTAGAATGTGCCCCAAAGTTATGTATAGATTTTCGCCTCTGATAAGGAGAACCAAAACCGACGCAAAGCCAAATTGACCTAAATAATAGGCCTACTGCATGTAGCCTAAATATTTACCTAATCACTTATTTAATTAAGCCTATTTTAAACTTTGAGGTCCCTGGATGTTCGTATACCCTATAGACCGCCTAATCCATCCGAACCTCCACCTTCCAGCATAGAACGAGTATGCGCATAATTATTACGAATATTAAAATGTTTAAAACTTGACGAATATTGACGAATATTAAAACTGGTCAACGAATATTATTTTTTTAGTTCTTTTAATTCTTAATTCTTCAAAATCCGGGATTAATTGTAAAAAAATCAGTGCCAAAATATGCATAAGAACAGTTATATATTAGAGTTAGTCATCTTATAATGAGTAACTTCACTTGGTTTATTGTTCGAAGTCTCAAAAGGCTATGCGAGGCCGGGGCCGATCATGCGACATTCACATTTTTGGCGCCCAAATTATGACTCAGCTCCCGCTATTCCCTATCCCTCAGCACTATAAGCGCATCATTTGAAAGTGAGACTGGAACATAATAATTATACTAGGCGCGTGGATTTCAGAGATTCCAGAGAACAGAGAACAGACAGACAAGAGACAGAGAGATCGTAAAGTAGACAGACTGAGTGTGTGTGTGTGAGAGAGAGAGAGAGAGAGAGAGAGTAGAGAGAGAGAGAGAGAGAGAGAGAGAGAGAGAGAGAGAGAGAGAGAGAGAGAGAGAGAGAGAGAGAGAGAGAGAGACCTCAGGACTTAGTCAGTGAAAATTTTCGGTACAATTCGGATTTTTACTGGTTAAAATGTTCGTTACTAAAATTTAGGAGAATGCATGTTCATCAGGTATTTTGACATTTTGACCTAATAAGCCTAGGCGTGTAACATTACACTATGATTGTACAAACAACTTTAATGCCAGTTGTCTGAGGACACTTTTGGGATGACTGCAGTGGCAATTAATTTGCCACCAGTCATCCCATGCAAAATATAAACAAGCAAAAACATCCGTCACTCCGACAGTCTGTTTACCAGCATACCATGCAGCTTACGGACCACAGCACTATGTTCAGCGCCGAAAAACCACTGCACATATAATACTTAAATTAGTACTCTTAAATTAAATTAGTTCGTAAACAAGCGGAAACAGTGACGTCATCAACGAATATTTACGAATATTTACGAATATTAAAAATGACCCAATATTCACGAATATTTACGAATATTAAAGTCTGAAGTCACGAATTCTCGTTCTATGCCTTCCAGGCTTTCTCGTCCTCAACGAAAACCACCCGATAGCGCATTGGATAACACACTGGCATAGAGAACGAAAGGTATCGAGTTCGAGTTCCGTAGGGCGGACATGCTTTTTCTGTAGGCTGCTATTAGCGCCGTGTATTGCAGGCTGTCTGTTCTGTTAGTAGTTAAGATTTTATGTCTTCTGTCATTTGTGTTCTTGTGAATTGTTCAATTGCATAATGGTACACTGTAACCGGTTGCGGTTTGTCAACCGGATTGTTTCAATAAACGAAAATATTATTATTTAACAATTCCAGTGCCTGCGTGCTCTGATTTCTCTGGCAACCGGACTCGGAGCTCCACTGGACATCTTGCAATGGACAACCCTTCTGACAAGACACAGCGCTCATCAATAAGCTGATGTCATGTGCTTAGCTTTCGGGTAGCGCTTTAAAAATTGTAATTGGCAAAATTATAGTATCGGGGCTGAGGATTACACATCAGTAATTCAGTATCTTTGGGCATGCTTCTCGGACGCCGGATGATACCAGGTTTTCTAATGACGAGAGATTAAGTTTTTGCAAGCCTAACTGTAGCGATAGGGCCAAACATATGTATTGTATTGTATTTGGCTATTTATAAAGCGCTTCTCACAGCAAAAGCCTTTCAGAAGCGCTCCCAGTGCGAGCAACCCGAGTGGAAAAGGCAGGATTTTAGTTCAGAAAAAGATGAGGAGAGATTATACCAGAAAGTGATGGCAGAGCGAATATAGGCCTACCAGTCCATATGGGTCCCAGTTTGAGCCCAGTTTATGTCCATGGAACTGCTGGCTGCAGGGATGCAGCGGGACGAGGAGTCGTCACGTACAATTGTTTCCATTTTTATTTATAATTATTCTAATGTGCTATGGGTTTGATTGCTTTTTAAATCAATATGGAGAGAAAAAGAGCTAAAACTGCGATTCGTCTAACTCCAGCAAAAAGGCACCACGGAAAGTGACAGCGTTTTATGTGACACCGTAGCTAGCCGATTGGTTAGAGTGCTAGCCTGGTACGCGCACAGCACAGGTTCGAACCTCCTCTGCATGGGACGATCAGTATGTATAGACCTTTAGTAAGCTATTCACTCACAATTGCTCAGCGCTATCAATTGAAATTGGTTATTCGGGTGGCGCTTATAAAATTGTAATTGGCAAACTTATAGTATCGTAGGCTGTAGTATTAATAGTAGTAGTAGTAGTAGTAGTAGTAGTAGTAGTAGTAGTAGTAGTAGTGGTGGTAGTGGTAGTAGTAGTGGTAGTGGTAGTGGTAGTGGTAGTGGTACTGTGGTAGTGGTAGTGGTGGTGGTAGTGGTAGTGGTAGTGGTAGTGGTAGTGGTAGTGGTAGTGGTGAGGTGGTAGTGGTCAGAGTGGTAGTGGTAGTGAGTGGTAGTGGTAGTGGTAAGTGGTCAGTGGTAGTGGTAGTGGTAGGAAAGTGGTGACGTGGTGAGTGGTAGTGGTAGTGGTAGTGGTAGTGGTAGTGGTCTAGTGGTAGTGGTAGTGGTAGTGGTAGTGGTAGTGGTAGTGGTAGTGGTACTAAGTGGTAGTGGTGAGTGGTAGTGGTGGTGGTAGTGGTAGTGGTAGGTGGTAGTGGTAGTGGTAGTGGTAGTGGTAGTGGTAGTGGTAGTGGTAGTGGTAGTAGGCATGCTCTCCCTGGTAGTGGTAGTGGTAGTGGTAGTGGAAGGTGGTGGTGGTAGTGGTAGTGGTAGTGGTGAGTGGTAGTGGTAGTGGTGGTGGTAGTGGTAGTGGTAGAAGTGTGAGTGGTGGTGGTGGTGGTAGTGGTAGTGGTAGTGGACGTGGTGGTGGTGGTAGTGGTAGTGGCAGTGGTAGTGGTGGAGGTAGTAGTAGTAGTAGTAGTAGTAGTAGTAGTAGTAGTAGTAGGTAGTAGTAGTAGTAGTAGTAGTAGTAGTAGTAGTAGTAGTAGTAGTAGTATAATATATTCGTTTATTGGAAAGAAACAGGTAGACACACCGCTATCTGATACATAATAGTAGCCTAATAGAAAAGTTTAAAATGAGTAGCCTATGGTGTTTTTAGTCATACAATGTCAGATTACCCTATATCACCAAGAGAGCTTCTATATAGGGCTCTGGGGATAAACTGTCTATCGTCTTTCGGAGGCAGTGTGTAGTTATGTGGACGGGGTCGTAGATGATATTTGATCAGTAACAACAGGAGGAAATAGTCCTCGAAGAACGTGGTGGTCACATCTGATGACGGCAGCCAAGAGACGTTCGTCAGCCTGTTTGGCCATATCCTCTGCCGTAGGAGAATCATCCTTAAGGTACCCCGTTCTTCGTAATCTTCTCAGAAATCTTTCAACTCTAGCTCGATCATCTGCCGAAGTGAAACCCCACCAGGAAGGAGCAGCATACATTATTCTAGCCACTGTGGTGGCGCGAGTCACCTGAAAATAGTGTAGCAGACTTTGTCCCAGTAGTCCAATAGCGTTAAAATATGCACTGAGTAGTAGTAGTAGCAGCAGCAGTAGCAGCAGCAGCAGCAGTAGTAATAAAAATAATTTGCGTCTTTGTTTATTGCACTAATTACAATCGCAATGACGGTAAATCTGAATCAAACACCAAAGAAAGTGTTCGCAAACAACTTGTTCACAGTCTCTATACGCGGTCTTGACAACAGCTCGAACTTGCAATCGTTAGATTATGCGTAGGCCTATATCTTCACCGCTGTCAACCACAAATTGGTTGGCTAATTCAGTAATTCATTAATATTTACTTTCTATGACCATCCATGGTCAGTTACACTTGCATTGTATGATGCAGTTTAAAGAAGACACTACTAACAAAATGATTAGTACTAACAAATAATGAGAAGCATCGGTTTTACAACAATTTTTCTGCCCATGGACTGGCGTTTAGATGGCACAGAGAATCCAGAAGTTTTACAAATAAAGGTAGCCTAACTATTTGAGTTGTCTGGTTTATCTTGCTTGAATTTGATCCATTCATTGTGAACAATTTAAAGAATTTCGCGAATTGTGGACAAGGATGTTTGCAACTTAAACTTTCTCTTTATTACCCTGTCTGTGACTGGTTGTTAAAAAAGTAACACCGATTCAATTTCACAGAATTAATTTTTCAAGCATTTTTTATATTATACAATATACCATTGTTGCATTGCATTGCAACAAACGAGTACATCACACATAAATATTCTTGCATTTTTTTAAAACTAAAATCAAATAACTTCACATTCCTTGAAAATAGCTTATATAACTAATCATAAGTACAGTGTCAATAACACATAAAAACAGCTTCAAGTTCAACTTCGTGGGTTTTGCACATGATAGGCTAAACACCCCCCAGAGTCTCAGACTCTCAGTCTACAAGTTCAGAAGAACCCCCAAAAATGTTTGCGCCTAGGTCCCCGTTTTCTGTAAACACGCCTCTGTTGAGCGATGGTGGTCATTCTGAGGAGGAAGGCCGTGCGAACGGAGAACCCCCAAGAGTATACAGCGACGAGGTACAAGAGGAGAGTGCCCCTCGAGGTGGGAATGCATGCCAAGGTCACAACTGAGTATTACTCCGAGGATCCGGATCTTGTCAACCCGCTCGGCATCCTCTAATATCTAATACATTCAGCATTTAGATCTCAGTAGATATTAAGTCTAAAATGACAGCCCTGCCTAATGACAAGGTATAGGCATTCATTAATATATGTATCCACCAACACATGGACCTCACCTATGGACCCGCATCCACTCCATCCGCCAACCAAGTTATTCATACATTCATTCGTTCAATCATCCATTCACACATTCATCCATTCACACATCCATCCATCCACACATCCATCCATTCACACACCCATCCACCCATCAATTCATTCATTCATCTATACACCCTTGCACCCACCCACCTTCCATCCATCCATTCATTGACTCCAACTAATTCATTTGTTCATCCATTCATCCATCCCTACATCTATCCCCATCAACACACCAGCCAGCTGGTTTATCTGTCCGTGTATCCATCCATCATCCCTCCCTCCTTCCTTCCTTCCTTTCCTCCTCCTTCCTTCCTTCCCTCCCTCCCTCCTCCTCCCTCCTTCTCCTCCCTCTCTCCCTCCCTCCCTCCCTCCTCCCTCCCTCCTCCCTCCCTCCCCTCCTCACTCCCTCCCTCCTCCCTCCCTCCCTCCCTCCTCCATTCATCCATACATCTATGGGTCCATCCATCATCCATTCCTCCATTCATCAATTCATCCATCTGTCCATCGAAGCAACCTGAGAGAGACCCTATCTGAACATCCAAGCCTTACCCAAAGAGAGAGTGAACCGAAGCTCCATCCATCCAACCACCATCCACCCACCAATCCATTCATCTATCCGTCTAACCATTCACCAAACAGCAAGAGCCACGCGCCAGACCATCAACCATTCATCCATTCATCCACTCATCCATCCTTACATCTACCCATCTATCAAGCCATTCATTCATTTACTCATAGTTGTAAAAAACGTTTTTTTCGTTTTTTATTTTTTTCCAAAAAACGTCCTTTTTTCGTCTTTTATTTATCGTCACGTTTTCCCCCGCTTTTTTTAATTTTTTATGTAACTTTATTTATATATTTAAACCGGTTTAAACCGGTTCCTAAGGGCCATTTAATTTCTGATGCTTAATAGAGAAAGAAATTCGAGAATTTGTTTTAATAAAGTTTATTGAAAACAACAAAACGTTTACATGAATGTCTTACAAACATAATTATGAATCAAATAATCATTCAAACCAGTGTCCAAAGTAAGAAGGTTGGTAATAGCATTAATATTTTTATTTCTAGATCTATGAATACAATAAAATATGCAATAATGTCCACAGAAATGACTAACAACGCTTTGTAAGTGTCTATCATTAAAAATCCAACGTTTACAATGTCTATTCAAAAAATCTCTAAATGGTGCATCGGGCGGTCTTCCAAAAGAGTCAAAGTATTCGCCATAGAAAGAATTCTCCACATACATGACAATCCAATGCTTCCCAGGTTTGTTGTGAGGGTCCGTATTACACACCAACAGCACAGGTCCTGCAATGTTTAACTTCATAGGTAGACGATCACAAGCAAACACGCCAATAAACATCTGAGCACATTTCGGATCTTTAGACAGAATCGCTTCAATTGTCGAGCTGTTCATGTTCAATTCTTGTAGTCGAAAATGACGTTTCTCGAGCGATCAATCTCCAAAATATTCTCAAACTCTGCAAATGCTATGACATTTATCGTATTCTCCAAAGCTTGCGAAAATTTCATATCAAGACGAACGTTTCCTTGTTTAAGCAGGTTGAAATGATCACCCTCGGATAAATCAGGAGTCAGATCGAATGCATAAAGAGCGTATCCACCAGCAAAGTCCTCTCTGCTTATCTGATTTCCTTCGTCTCGCATCCACTTGCCAGTTCCCATAAATAACGAGGCATACGCATTAATATATTGATTGGTTGCAAAGTTAATTTCCAAGGGTTTCACCGACTGCTGCTGACCATCCAAATATACTTTTAGTTGTGACAGATTCATATGTTTAAAGTTGAATGGATTCTTCGTATAGAGTCCGTTAAACGCGTCGTTGTCTACACATCCGATAACGAGTCTAGTAGGTAACTGTCCAGAGAAAAGACTCTCCTGTGAAGCATCAAGATTGCCTCTGGGTATGGTAAAGGTTTTACAGACGACTCTTCGTATTGGAAATTTCACGTTTCCACGTTCGATAGCTTTCGCATGTGCGAGAAACACGGACGGACTTAGTTTTACTTTTCTAACATATAATTTACATTCCAGAATTCGAACTTTATAGGTCGCACCTACAACGCTCGACATCAAGCAGAATGAATCTTTATTTCTAACGAGACGCACCCTTATATTGATATCGTTAGGAAGGAAACGATCCTGAAAAAATAGATCGCTGTGAATACATCCAAGCATGTCGACGACACCTCCACCATCTATGAATGCACTACGTTTCTTAAAACCAGCATTTGATGCATCATCATCATGTGGATTGGCATCTTCAAAATGACCTGCATTATCCTTGTAATATAGAGCCGAAGTAAGTTGAGAAGTCTTTGCTGCTTTACCATAGCTTAATATAGTTTCCAAATAACTACGATAAGCATACGTATTGTTTGAAGATGTGACAAGTGTGTCGTTTAAAGTAATGTCAACTTCGGAAAACAAACTGTGCAAAAACAAATTAACCGGTCCAACATGCACACCTGCGGCTATCGGTTCGTTGTTTGCACCAACTATTTGAGCTCTAACATATAATTGCGTGCTCGACAAATCGAGATAGTCCTGTCCAGCACCAGTAATGCTAAATTCAATCGGTGTTCCTTGTGAAATCGATGCTACGGGGTTATATTCTACAAATGACCCAGCTTCTATACTAGTTTGCGTTGGTGGTACGATAAAGAGATCCAATTCACTCTTTGTACATTCACACGATTGTGGGTGAACAAATGCCATACTTAAAGTTTGCCGAATATGTCGCTCTTGCTTCTTTTACTTTGAGGCTTTGTTGATCTTTTACGTCTCAGCTTCCTTCTTCCACCACTACCACCTTGTGTATTGAAATCGTTGGAAGATGCAAATGCTTTTATACCTTCTGGAATACGTCTTTTGCTTGAATCTTTGAAATTATGACCTTCTGAAACATCATTGGCAATCTGTAGACCGGTTCTCAAAACCTGTTTCCCGAATGCTTTAGCGCCCGTTTGAATCAATGGCCAAGCGCTTCTGAAGAAGCCGCTCAGAATACTTCCCAACCCATGACCGCGTTGCATGCGTGAACCTTGAAATACAGGCATACCGCTACCACTCTGTTTCATATAATAATCTTCGTATGCGAACCTATTCGCATCGCAGCAAAATTGTCTTTTCATTGTAAGAGGTATGGTATTTTGCAATGTCTGAAATGAAGTGTCACAATGGACTTTCCGTACTCGAATGGAATCGGATTGCCAGTGTCGGTCCTTATATCTATTTCGATTGAGTCAAAGTTCTTCTGTTGTAGCGGTACGTATAGGGGTTTTTCATATAACACGTGTACATTATCGCCACCTTTACCAGACAGGTGAACGATACGAAGTAACGGCGCTTTGGTATCGCCTATGGGAATATGTTCCAAGACATTACAATACACGTATGCGGCAGAAAACCCGCGATTTATGTCGCAAGCGTTTGCAGAAACCCAGTCTAAATATTCGTTACGATCATATTCATCGTGTTGGATTGGATTCTGCCACTCGCCAACACCCAACATTGCACACACTGCTGGAGAGAATAGTAGGTGTGCACCCCAATTTATATTTGCTTTGATACGCTTCGTTATAGTATCATATTTAAATGATGGAAATGTAACGAGTTTGAATTCATCAACCATATATTTTATTTGTTCGTTAATCGCCTGTACGAGATCGGATACCGAATCGTAATAGCCAGGTGTTAGATTCAACATCTTGTGGAAAAAATCCTTTTTATCGACACCCGGATATACGAACTGTGAATATATAAAGTGTCCTTCTCCTCTTTCTAAATTGAACCACGTATGTTGATATTGGAGTTCGACCAATCCTACCTCCCAATCGCCTGATAAAGCAATGCCATTTTCTAGTCTTGTCGTATAATGCGTAACCGTGTTATTTGGATAGTAATTCATAGAGCTGTTACTCGGTAAGGTCATGTAAAAATGGGCCATCCTGTTCGTATCACGTACTTTGTACGAATGAACTCGGTAGCCGCTAGGCATCGAATATATCTGAAGTCCAAGAGTTAAAGCTATCGTCGTAGCCTTTCCACTTTACAAAATATTCGGTATTACGACCTCGCTTGCGAGTTTTTAACACCTTTTCAATTTTGTAAATGTCGTCTTCTTTAATTATCCGTTGCAGTTCCTCTTCGTAGAATTTTCCTTTTATTTTCTCTTCAGATAAGTCTGCTATTTCATAGGTTATGGGGTCGGAGGGTATTCGAGCAACAATTGTGAATATTTCATCAGTCCACGATGGAAGGTATCCCTTCTTGAAAGCGATTCGAGCTTTGCTTATTCGAACCTTGTCACCAACATTATACTTCCAAATCGCCGGTCTTTTCTTTTCACCATACAAACGCTTTCTAATAATGTCTTCATTTTCAATGGAAACCTGACTAGGTGTCATACCAATGCTTCTATGGTAAGTATTATTATACGAATGTACTAGATCTTGCAAGACATCCACATATCGATGCGTGTTTTTATATGTGAAATATTTCCACATCTTGGTTTTAAGGGTTCGATTAAACCTTTCCACGACAGAGGCTTTTATGTCCTCATTTTCAGTCGTATAGAATCGAATAGCATTTTCATGCAAGAGAGATTGAAAGGATTTGTTAAGAAACTCTGTACCCTTATCGGTTTGTAAATGAGCTGGATGCCTATCATGCAGTATTGATGAAAAGGATTCAGTCAATGCAGAGCCAGTTTTTGATTTAAGTGGAAGCACCCAAGCATATTTAGAAAACACATCTATACAGGTCAGTAGATATTTATTCTTATCGTTATACTTTGACAAAGCAGAAAGGTCGGCCAAATCGGCTTGCCATAAATCATCTATGCCAACAGTAAATGTTCTTCTACGTCTAAATGTTAATCTTACAGGTTTATGTAAAGTATATGCATCCTTATTCTGTAACCAAGTTCTGATATCTTTAGTTTTAACTCGTCCTTTTACGTGTCGTTTAAAAGTCTCCACTCCACCAAAGCTGCCAGGATGTTTCGGTTCGAAATAAGAATCCATTAGTACAACTCCCAAACAAACTGTTTATGTTTTCTTCTCTGTCTGCGACTTGATGCAACTGCAAAGTTTTCGTCCTGTACGTCGTTAATATATTTCCAACGATCGTCGTTACCGATTAGTTCGTGTGGAATATTGTAATCTTTCAAAGCGTCTGCGAGCTGCATCCAACCAGATGGGCTAGGTGTTGAAGTTCTTTTTCGTAACAGGTCGTTCACCAAATCCACCACGTGAGTTTTAGGAATTGTCTTATTCTTCAAAATGAGTTCTCCCTTTTCGCTCCAATTTACGTCCGGGTTGTTTTTGATATGAGTCAGAAGACGGGAAGCTTGCGACTGCCATTTCTTGGGAACAGTCTCTAACACGAGGGACTCTATGTTTTTCGACTCTTTAACGCTTTCACTCGCTGCCTCGGTTGTGTCTATGACTTTCGAGTCAAATTTGGTTATCACACTAGGTTTATCAATGTTTAAGTAACGACTCAAACTGTTTGAATAAAGTTTAGCCTTCTCATCATCGGCAACGTTTCTATGTAGTATCTCGTAAATTTCTCCATCCAATTTCGACAGTGTTTTATCCAACATGGTTTCCTTCAACTTTTCAATCTGTCTAGGCTCTACTAAAATCATCTTCTTTGCATGTTCCATTTTGCTAACGGTTTGAATTTAAAAGCGAACCTAGGAATGAAAGCACAGGTGTAAGTAGTGCGCCGAGGAAGCCACCAGACTGAATGAGTTTCTTCTTAATGACTGTGCGAGTTTTCTTTGATGCCAAGTTTCTTAGCTTCTTCTTGAACCGACTGAGTTTACTCTTCTGAGGCTTAGTCAGTGGAACATTGCCTTTTAATACATTCTTTGCACACTCACACAGGCAACATAAGAGATTCTTGTTACAGTTCTTCAATATACGCTGTCTCACTTTGGCCGAGGCTTTCTTAAGCAATCGAAGTTTGGCAAAGTACTTCGGGGCTATATGTTACAATTCCCACTTTTTTGTAAATTGGCTGTTCCTCAGCATCTGAGTTTTCCTAAGACCAAGGGGGTTTAGTACTTCATTATGTTACACAGAAATTGGTCACAGTAGATTTTGTTAATAGTTAACGAATTTTGTGCAATATTGGTTTTAGGCGAGCTACTGGAATGTAACAAATAACCCCGATGGAGGGGTTACATGTTACATTCCCCGGGGTTGCAATGTTACACAGGTAAAATTGACATTTTACAGTAAATGTAAAGTGATTATTAAACAGGAACATCACTAACAATATAAAAGATTATTAAACCGTTTTTTAGATTTTTATAAGTGTCGCTGTTTTTCGTAACTGAACTCTTTTTGCGGGTTTTCGGAGCAGATTTCTTCGGCGCAGATTTCTTTCCTTTGGTGTTGGTCATACTCGTAGATCCATTCTTCGCTAGTTTATTGCTTAAGTTTTCCTTGCACCTGGGTCGACTCGTTTCTTTTTGTTTCGATGTGCCTCGGCCAGTGCGTTTTTCACTGGAGTGTCGGTCAGTATCGAAGATTTACCACGCTTTCGACCACCTGGTTTCTGCACTCGAGGCTCAGCAACAGGGAATGGCCGAATGATCTGTGGTGTGATGTGACAATACTGATATAATATCTAATATCTTTTTCTTTAATAAGCGCCTGACAAACGCACTGCGCTGTACATTTACATGTTATGCAATTGAAATCTTAACTATACTAACAGAACAGACAGCCTGCAATACAACGGCGCTAATAGCAGCCTACAAAGCATATCCGCCCAACGGGGGCTCGAACTCGGTACCTCTCGGTCTCTGTGCCAGATGTTATCCAAAGCGCCACGGATCAGTCACAGCACCACTTCCTGAACAAACAATAACCTAGTGCCCGTTGCAGTTACAGGGTAGCCTACAGCCTAATCATAATGACATAGCAATCAAGACTTATTGGCCTACATAGGCCAATAAGTCAATAGCACAAGTTAATAATACGGGGCTATATGTTACAAATGTAACATATAGCCCCTAGGCACATCTTCGTAAACAACAAGCTTTTACACATAAAACGGTCAAGCTACATCGCTAGTAATATTCTGTTTATAAACACATATCACCATACCACCAACACGCAGAATATGACAACCGAAGTACTAAAACTGGCCGCAGAAATAACAAAAATGCGCACTTACCTCTGAAAAAAATATCTGCTCAAAAAACGTTTATTTGCCCTAAATTGATCACGCTGTCAAATATATCAACAGCTCCGCCATTATACCTGCAGGCTAACTGTGCGCATGCGCTAGAACATAGATATTTACTACAAATAAGTAAACACCATAGATATTATCGTATAACATATAACCCCCTGTAACATATAGCCCCGGTCTGCAAAGTACTTCTTTAGTTTCGAAGACATTTTGAATGAATGACTACAATGTCTTCGTACACAGCTTTATATTCACTTTCGAACATAGACATAGTGTGTCTCCCCCGGAAATATACCAGTTCTCAATCTACACCTCTCATCTGTATCGGGTCTAAGATCAACCAATAGATATCCAAATGGTACCATCGTAGCATCTTTGAAAGCTTCTAGCATAAAATTGGACTTTCCAGGGAACATCTGTCTAGATAAATTTGCAATCTGTGTAGAATCTCTGACGTTTTTGAACAGAACTAAATAATGTGCATTAAGACTTATAGTTCTAGTATGCTTGCCTTTGTAAAACAGGTTTTGTGTCAGATACAAGACTGAAACGTTTCTGTGGTGACTTATTTTAGTAAAGATTTTGGTGACTCGTTCGTCTGTTTCACTCATAAGGTCGTCAATGATAAGCAAAGTTCTTTCTTTTCCATCGAAAATGTTCAAATCTGGGAGCCCTTCATGAAATTGAATTAATGGATACTTGTCAAAGATGTCCTGGTATATGCCATAACACCACATTACTTTTTCTATCATAGGACTTATCATATGTTCCAAGTTGTCTATAAATCTAAGTGTAAACTGTGTTTTACCACATCCAGAAGGTCCACTAACTATAGACGAAAAGGGATGCTGCCAGGTCGGGTCCATTTTCGCGAATGAATACTAGAAGATATGAATTAGACTTATATGCAAAAGAACCAGTCGAGAATTATAAAATAGATATCATTCGATATCCATCCATTTTAATTTGACAACAATTCAACATAATTTACAAACATTATACACAATCAGTTAATCACCGTTAAGGACAGGTATGCTTATGTGGCCATAGGCAAGCGAATCGCAACTATTTACTAGATATCTCTTATCATCATATGGCGAAAGAGCAGATTTTGAAATTTCAGCCGTATGTAGCTGATGTTTACGGCTGCGAATGGTGAAAAATTTCGCAGTTGTTGATTTTTCGTCAAACAGACAGTTTGCGTAGTCGTTATGACGGATGTATTTGGTGACGAATGCCTTCTTGACGCCTTTGGCCGTTTTCTTTTCGTAGTCTTTGGGAAGAAGGAGACTGTACATCTTCGATCGCAGACCGACAAACTCCAAAGGCGGTTCGGCGTTCGACTCGTCTTTGAATTTGCCAATGACCTTCGCATTAGTTTTACTGTGCAGAAAGTGATTGGGTGGATAGTCAGACGTATCGTAGTGTTGTATATTCCGCTGCATGTCCGAATACACATCGTCGGTATGGATGTGGTAACACAAACTATCAGTGTCCGTAAACAAAAGTTTCGCCCTTTCACCATATGTCTTCACTACATGTTCGTAGTGGAATCGATACATGTGCAATTTCGAGATATCTAGAATACTCATCCCAACATAAACGGGTTTGTCCAACATAACATCTGATTTAATCAGTTTTATGACCGTTACTTCTTCATTTACAATGTTGAAGGATTGAAAAGTTGGGCGAGCAATGTATCTTTTCGCCTGCCTCTCGTTCGTGACAATTTTGACCGCTAGATGGCGCCTGTTATTCTGCATTGTTTTGCCATACACAGAATTGTTCATAAGCTTAAACAGGTCTTTTTCGAACGAGTTACTAGCCGCCTGTCGCTTAACGGTGTTAAAATCTATATATGGCTTTAACCACCGAGACTGATCAAATTCCATTATTTTATGGATTTTAGTGAGTTTCAGACCCATTGCCAAGTAAAATTGTAAATTTCGGTAATGCACAACATAATTTGACTTCGAATTTAAATTTGGAACCAATTTTTCAATTTTGGAATTATGCTTCATGTTGAGCTTTCCGGCCAATTCTTGCGCATATGGAGAAAGCATGTCAGATGTTATTGCCATCTTTTCTGGAGCTAGAGGATAATCATTATGCAGATTGTGCAGATGAGATGGATATTCCATATCCACCTCGAGAATGTATCCCTTCGAATCGTCATCAGATTTCGATTCTAAATGGAAATCCTCAATTTCGTCGGGATTTAGAAAACGAAACTTTCCAGTTGGTAGCGGTTCGCTCATGGCAAACCCATACAAGTTGTTACAGTCAAGATACATAATGTAACTCTTTTCCACATTTTCATCATATCCTCCTTGAGCTAGAAGATAGGGATTATTTGCTTTCGCATGCCTATGGCTAATCATGCTTACGCCGCCACGCATACCCTTCTCAATAAAGAGGTAATGGTCGGGATCTGTGAGCAATTCCAAGGTGACATTTGTCATTTTAAGACACGCATCCCAACTTAGACCCGGACTTGAAACATAATGCAAAGGATCTAGCTTGTAAAAATTCAAAGACATCTTTCGAAATTCTTCGAAAACGTCAGCTAGAAGGATTACATCTGTTTCCAAATATAGGTCGTGGTAGTTGTGCATCCTATGCATGCCAAATTTAGCCCAAACCTCTTGTGCATGGGAATAGTCCTGACTACTAATGTGCTCATCTGTAAGGTGACTGAAGAACCGGTCCTGAGCAGGTAAAGCCGTTTCATTCATTCTCTCTGCACAATCCATATATTCATATGGATAGACCCCTTTTCTTAACAATAACTTGAATTGTTCATCATTTGGGTAGAGTCTTCTCATATGTTCAAATTTGGAATTTCCATCTTTTGTTAAATTCTTTACCAAAGTGTCCAAACCACAATTTAGAAATTGCAAAGAATCCACAAAACGTAATCCTTCGATTTCGAAAGCGAGATATTTCTCCATGTTATTGGCAATAACATTAACATCTTTAGGTGCGAAAAATCGGGTTAAATGTTTGAAAATGACGTGACTGTCGTAACCCTTTAAATTATGGAACACTACGGGTATTACGTAATTCCATTCATTCTTTCCAATGCTGCGTCTCTTGAATTTGTATAGCAAATTGCAATTTGTACAAAGTGCAGAAATGAATTGGCCGGTTACATGGCAATGATGTCTGACCTTGTTTTCTTGTGACAAGTCACACTCACATGAGGGGCATTTCTTACAATTTGTATACGTTTGAATTTGTAATTTGTTCAGAATTTCCATAGGTTCGTTTTTGGATAAAATTTGATTAATACGAACCTGTTCAGACTTTAAATGCATGAAGAATTTGTCCATCACATTACCATCGCTGCAAACATATGGTCGTTCGTTATTGTACTCGGCGAAAGAGGACACTGTGAGACAGCAAAAGCCACTGGGAGTGTGAGTGTCGCAGAATTTAGTGGAGTTACCAGCATCGATATCGGATTTTCCAAGGAAGCATTCAAAATCCGCATAAATGGCAAAAGGGACAGCCATTTGATTCTGGATGTTGGAAAACTTCAAAGTGTTGGAGCCAGGTGTGGGATACCTAACATTTTGGACACCATGTGTGCCACATTCATTAAGATGGTTCCGCATACCAACCTCAGTTCTGAAGCAATATAGGCAGTATGGACATGGGAAGGTTTGATGGTTATGTGAATTTCGACTTGATAAAAGTCGGGAAAGGTTTCGAATAAGGACGTAATGACGTTTCTCACCTTCGCTTAACAATAACAAATTGACCACATGTTTGCGGTTACGATGTGGAGATGCGTATAATGGCACGAATGTTTGATCTTTATCTGAATTCGTACACATGACATTAATCGAAAAATCTGGATTATTGGATTCGAATATCGGGATTTGATCAATCTCGATGGGGAAGGTTAGACCTTGTACATTTAATTCAGACAAATATGGTACATATTTGGAGACTCGATCTGGATGTTTCTTTTGATGATGAGATACTGCGAGTATGCAGTATAGAAAACAATTGTTATCGTCATTCTTAATATTTACAAGTGCTTTCTTATCCTTTAGCCACTTTGGCGTAGGAATATGATGAGAACCTCCGATTGCATCATAGTCAGCTGTATGTAGTGTAACATTACCAATTTCGTTGATGGTCCATCCGGAGCCATCATTGGTGAATGTGTCTACAAGGGAGTCTATCCGACTTTTGGCCTCTTCGAGATGTTGTTGAGTCTCGAATTGGTTCATCATGATGGCTGGTTGTGTTCTGAAGTATGCTGTCGTTGATTTAGCGCTGCCATCTGGATTTTCGCGACCGAACTTTACCTCAAGAGCGACATACCACTTCACGGGACTGAAATTACAATGCGATTTATAATTAATAAATTGTGATATGTATGCAAATGTTTCACACAATACCGAAGTATCAAATCTAAACGGTCAATGTAATGTCATGCATTGAAATAGTTATACATTGATAAATGAAATAGCTTATGTATGCTGATTTGATGCGAGTAATATTTAAAAAATGCATACCCATTATCTGTTAATCGTTGTTCCAAGCTGCTGGTTACGATATTCTCCAAACCCTGGATGAGATTCCGTACGTCTACGGAATTTGGATCTGATGGTAGAAGATGTTCTTCGAAGATGTTGCGGACTGATGAGCGCCCAGGCAGAGAATTTGGTTTTTGGCTGCATATACTGCAAGAGTCTTTACCATCTTTGTACAAGTGAGCTTTACGACGGAACCCGCATATGGAACAGATGCGCTGATTGCTGCACACTTCACACAATCCCTCACTGTTGAGCTTCACCTTCTTATATGCTGAACAGTAACTGCACGCTGGAGTTATACCTGAAACGATACCAATTTAACTGTGTTACTATATAGAATAACACAAGTGAATGCATACATACACATACACACATACATATACACTTACACATACATTTACATATATACTTACGATACATGTACATACATAACTTAAACAAATATGATGTATGTTAATTATCATTTAAAATATATTTTGAGATGTTATCTGCCATTTAAAATCGAATAATTCTTACTTGATTTCTTGTGAGGTGGTTCTGCAGAAGTCGAAGGCTCACAATCGTTGAAATTTCTTTTCCGAGCTAAAGATAAAATAAAAATAAATATTTGTCAATTATCACATAATTAAAAAATATTTAAAAAAAAAATTGCAGATAAATATAATTGCCCACATGTGATGTTGATTGTTGCTTTCAATATGCCTGGAATATTTGCAATGTTCTTATACAAATGGGATTTCATCATGTGTCACGTATTGATCTAGATGTATCATATAGCACACTACTTTCATCATGCACTAAATCGCGCATATAGCATACTACTTATATCAATTAATATGATCGAATTATATAAACATTTAAAATAGACCAATATACTGGGCATATGATAAAACATTGCAATAATACATACTATGAAAGCGAGAAAATGATGACTCAGCATAAATATTTACACTAGTCTGATATACAAGGAATATGATAAAACTTTGTAATAATATGAAGTCGAGAAAATGATGATTAAGCCTAAATATTTACACTAGTCTGATATACAAGAAATGAGATAAAACTTTGCATATGGTATACATTGAAAGCTAGAAATGAGATGACTAAGCAAAAATATTAAAAATAGATTGATATTAAGGGAATATGATAAAGTCTTGCAATAAGTCATGCCATGAAAGCGTGTAAATGATGACTCAGCATAAATATTTATAAATGCATACTCTTGATGAGCATGCACGCATCTATAAATACTATATAATATATATATATATATATATATATATATATATTGCAACTGATTGCTGTGAAATACATACCACTAGATTGTTGGACGATAGCATTGGTTGATCGTTCGATCTCTCCGAAGTTCTGCGATTCCATGTTGATGTCGGTAGCTCAGCGTCCAGTGAAGAATATGATTATCCACGCAAATACACCAGTTTATATAGGCTGAGAATTCACACATATGACGCAGCTGGAACCGGTTTAAACCGGTTTTAATCCATTGTGTGTTAGAAACCGTTGTGTCTTAGAATCCGCTGTGTCTTAGAATCCGCTGTGTCTTAGAATCCGCTGTGTCTTAGAATCCGCTGTGGAATTTTATGACACTGGGTTTATGATTTTATGACTGGGTATAATGACGGGACTTTTATGATGGCCTATTCATAGTGCGTGACCATGTATAATGGGGTTTTGACGGCGTTTTTATGATGGGCTATTCATAGTACGGGGTCTTAATGAGCATGAGTTTATGACCCAGCGCCAGTAACAAAAGACCATTGTGCTTTGATGTATGAACAAAGGACCAGGGGTGGCCCATTAGCACTAGATTGACAGGTACCCCAGACCCATTAACAATAGATTGACAGGTGCTCCAACCCTAGGAACAATTGATTGACAGGTGACCCAACCCTAGGAACAATGGAGGAGCAGGTGCGTCAACCCTAGGAACAATTGATTGACAGGTGACCCAACCCTAGGAACAATTGCAGATTTCATAGACAATAGAAGTAGAACAACGGATTTCATAGACAGGTGATAGAACCCTAGGAACAATGGAGGAGCAGGTGCGCCAACCCTAGGAACAAAAGAATGGCAGGTGACAGCCTAGGCCTAGAGACAAAAGGGGCGTGGCTTATAACAATAGGGGAGGGGCTTACAACAATAGGTGGGCGTGGCTGTACTTTTCTAGACTTCGGTAACAATGGCTAGGTATTATAACGAAGCAATTAATGATAAATTTAATCTGGGTTGATAGAGAGACTCAGTGCCTTTGTCGTCTCTTCCTGTGTTCTGTGTCAACATTTTCAGTTCCATGCCATTCCAAGTAAGTCTACTGTCCTGTAGAGCGATATCGCCTGCCAACCCAGGTCTACGCTGAATGATTGAAATGCTGAAACTGAAGTCGATCATTTTAGTACACATGTGCACCTATAGATCTGTTATCTCCATATCCACTGGATGACAGGCCTACAGAAGTTACGAAAGAGACCAAGTTTTACCATGGACAAGGTCTTGTAGGGTGGAAAAGATTTTTCGGAAAGAAGAAGAAGAAGAAGAAGATCAGCCCTTGAGCTAGCCTGAGAGACATCCATGGGCATAGGAGTTATGAAGTGTTAGCGACTTCATTTTCTTAGTCTCGGCATGTGAGGGCGAGTGACCAGTCCTCTCCCTAGCCGTCTCATCTTCCCACCGACAGTGTATGGTCAGTGTACGCATCATAGCTGAGTTGGCTAGGGTGCAAGTGGAGCAGAAATCTCGAGCCAAATTTATGCGCCGGTGGGGATTTGAACTCTCGACCTCTCGACTAACAGTCCAGCACGCAGACCACTACTAATACTATCGAGCACCCGTGTCTATATACTGGAACCATTCGAACAGATTTTCGCCTTGAAAAACCCTTCCTGGTTCTTACATCAACCCATGCAATTGGTGCATCGCTGGTGGGGCAAGAGATGCCTGAATAATGGAATTTCGCGGATGCTGCGCTTGGCAGAGCAGTTGCGTCTCTGCAAAGGATGCGGCTCCATCCCGTTGCATCTGCTGCATCATTCAACGGCTTTGCGTCCTGCGAGTAGCGACCCCGACTGTCATCAGCCGATATAAGAACGTTGTCCAACGCGAGGTAATCCTATATGTTCGTCTATCGGTTTTCGCTACAGATTACGACACGTATAGTCGTACACGCTGTGTATGCATGTTATGTATGTGGATTTATGTATGTATGTATGTATGCATAACATGACATAATATAACAATAGTTTCAAGTGATTCGGAAGACGTAATCTGTGATAGAACCACTGGAAGTCAACCAATTTCGCCTAGCTTCCTCTTAAAAGCTGTATGTATGTATGCATGTATGCATGCAATGCATGCATGCATGTATGTATCTCAATCAATCAATCAATCAATCAATCAAAATTTATATAGCGCCCCTTCAAGATCCCTACTCAGAGGCGCTCTAATCTGTATCTGTAGAGCACAGACTCAGAAGTGAATTAACAAAGGGACTTGAGTCAATTGACAAATCTCTTTTGTATTAATTCTGAGAAAGATCCATGGCAAATCAGAAGACCGTGTGGCGTAACCATTGGTCTGAATAGTCTGAGCAAAATGCATTGTTCTACAAACAGTTAAAACGAATTTTAAAATGCTGGGCTCGGAACCATTGAGCAATGAGCTTACTTGGTCGCACCCTGAAGCATTGATAACAGGACTCCATCAATTAATGCCTTGTGGATTACGAGAACGGCTATAGATATTTAGATTGAATTAGATTAGAGTCAATATCTGCATTGCATTTATTGTAGAGTGCAGAGAATAGACGATGGCTGAGGACCATTCGGAGTGCATGGGTCTATCTCGCAACTATGTCAACTACCCTGCGCAGAATAACTATCCGGACTATGCGAATCACCAGTGCATGGTTGCCCGTCATCTCACCGTCGAGGTAGGTAGCCTACCACTTGTAGCCTTCTTCTAAAACTGTTAATACGTGTATTGTTTTTCGTCAGCTCACCTTCAAAGTAAATACAATCCGCACTAATCTAATCTGATCTGATCTGATCTGATCTGATCTGATCTGATCTGATCTGATCTGATCTGATGCCCTAATTCCAATCTAATCTAATCTAATCTGATCTGTGCTCTGATCTTTATCGCTGTATCTTATCATTATCTTATAATTATTATCTTATCTATTATCTTTTCTTTTCTTATCTTATCTTATCATAATTTCCAAGACGCCAGTCCATGGTTTCTGCATGATCCCTTGGGGAAGCCAGTTTGAAGCGTTCGCGCATTGTTGCTGGTTATCTCACCCTCGAAGTTACCAATAATCACACCATGGAATATCAGTCTCTGGTTGATCGTCACCTCCTGCGTATAATACTCCAATTACAATAAGTGAATGCATAGGGGCCTAATTGCCTCACTCCGTAATGTTTGAACCATATCGAAGTCAACGACCTTTTCCGCCATAAGACGTCGTTAAACAGGCGGAATCTATCCATGACTTTTAACCAGTTGCGTTCGCAACAACTGGATTTATTGAATGAAACGAATGTTGATTGATTGATTGATTGATTGATTGATCGTGCAACAATAACACTGATCTGTGTACTTATAGATACATATTATACAGGTTTACATGACAAGAAACAATGAGGCTGTTCATTCATTCATTTCATTTCTTGCACTTATTACACGCACATAGTAAAGTAAATATTATCTGAGCTTGAGGTGCAAGAAAAGTGTTGGCGAACAACTGGTCCAGGATGTTTGCACGGAGTCCACTCAGCGTTGTCAAACTCGCAATCGTTGGATAACAGTCCCAGAGCCCTATATATACTGAATGCAACCGTATACGGTGTCCCGTTTCTACTCATGGGCATATTTAGAGGGGGTTAACGAGTTAAAAAAAACCGAAATAAATGCATTACTGTTACTAAAAACTAAAAATGTGGCAAAATGCGACCATGTCCAATAGAAACACATTCTCCCAAACTAAAAGCCACGTGAAATCGTTTCCTGGCTATATGCACCTGCAGCTACTATTATGTCGACTAGTTCAGAAGCTTGTGATATTTAGTCTTCGTCGAGTGCTTTCTCTTCGCTTTTGTTCTGGAACGTTGGTTAATACAGATACTTCCGGCTGCTTACGCGATCTTCTACTCGAAACCGAAAGGACGACAGAAATCAATAACAGACAGCATGCTGTCAGCAATGGTGGAAGCAGCTCTGGACAGAGAAACAGCTTAAAATACAAGCAGTGGAAGTAATGACTTTAGAAGCAGAAGGTTAAGGCACCTTCATAAGTAGGGTTTAGAGACAGAGCCGTTAAGAGCAAAACTTTTGAGATAGGCCTATAAGCAATATACCAAGAGTTTTATATAGGAAATAGCAAACAAACCTTTCATATGAGAACAATGCAACAAACTCACTATCTAATTTCTAATGTAACTTGTACCTGGATACGGTGAGACATCCAGAATGATCAATAAACGAAGTTATAAATAATAGAAGCAACGATTTATAAATAGAGTAGTTAAAAGCAAAACCAATAAAAACCTAAAACCGGGGGTTTAGAGGCAGAAGCTGAAGCTTTGATTAAAGGCATGTCAATCCGTAGACTTCAGGGGCAGGGCCATTAGCACCAAGGGTTTAGAGACAGAGCCGTTAAGAACAAAACTTTTCAGATAGGCCTATAAGCAATATACCAAGAGTTTTATATAGGAAATAGCAAACAAACCTTTCATATGAGAACAATGCAACAAACTCACTATCTAATTTCTAATGTAACTTGTACCTGGATACGGTGTGACATCCAGAATGATCAATAAACGAAGTTATAAATAATAGAAGCAACGATTTATAAATAGAGTAGTTAAAAGCAAAACCAATAAAAACCTAAAACCGGGGGTTTAGAGGCAGAAGCTGAAGCTTTGATTAAAGGCATGTCAATCCGTAGACTTCAGGGGCAGGGCCATTAGCACCAAGGCCTTTGCGGTATAAGCAAGAAAAACAATGGCTTTAAATACATGACCATTAAAAGCAGAAGCTGCCGCGGAGAGTGGACTTCGTGTAATGAAGCTTTAAGATATATATTATCAGTAGAAGCTTGACAGGCAGCACATAAAGAAGCAGAAGCTTTTGAAATATAATACAGAAGCAACGGTTTGAAAGGCAGAATTATTCAATCAATCAACCAATCACTCAGCATATATATAGCGCCCCTACCAGATCCCTATTCAGAGGCATTCGACAGTCACTATTCGTCTCAAGTTCTCCAACCGAGCCAAATCCCACGCTTCACCACGTCTCTTCCTCCTGAATTGCGCAAATTTTCAATTTCTCCACCATCATTGCCAATCACCCACCACCATTCTGAGGTCTCAGGCTTCTCTATCTATCACTCCTTGAGGCTTTCCACCCAAAACTGAAGTCTAGCCTCTTCAAGAATTCATACCCAGACTCATCTGATCCTCCATCTTCCAATTCTCTACCTAAACGACACCCACCTGTGGTAGGCCTACACACTACGGCGATAAAACTTCGTCGATGAAATGGATTAGAGACCCAAGAATGCGTTCATTACTCCTATTCAACCCAACTGGGTTTTGTAAGTCACTCAAGTCTTTTTTCTTTAGTCGTCCCTGGGCTGGGAGCGCTCCTAAGTAGGTTTCTTAATAGGGCGCTATATAAATTCTCATAATGAATGAATTAATGAATGAAAGAGTCTTTTTTCTTTAGTCGTGGCTGGGCTGGGAGCGCTCCTAAGTAGGTTTCTTAATAGGGCGCTATATAAATTCTCATAATGAATGAATGAATGAAAGAGTAGTGCGGCTACAGCAAATGCACAGAGATCATGAAACCAAATGATGCAGTTTAACACAGTTTATGTAGCGCCATTTCCAAGAAACTCCCGCTGGGACGACAATAAACCTTCATCAAACAATTATACATGTAGTCGTCGACCGTTTATGGAGTTTCGACAACAGAACGCCGAGGCTTGCATTAGCATCAAACTCTCGCACTACTATACTACTAAGCTAGTTGTAGTAGTAGTAGTAGCAGCAGCAGCAGCAGCAGCAGCAGCAGCAGCAGCAGCAGTAGTAGTAATAATAGTAGCCTAGTAGTAGTAATCATCGTCATCGTCCTCCTTCTCGTCATCGTCGTCGTCGTAGTAGTGGTGGTAGTAGTAGTAGTTGCAGTAGTAGTTGTAGTTAGTATTATCGATATTATTATTATTGTATAAATAAGTTTAAATAGTGGGAGATGCAAATGAGTGAATTGCAAGCAATGTACATGTAGCCATACCCAAATGTGACGAAGTTAACAGCTGAACCATTTTGTTTAGGTCTTGAGGAAGTTCATACAGTTGTATAGGCCTAAACGGCCGTCGTAGTACTTGCACCACGTAATCCGAAATATCCTTCAGGCTTCAACTCAAGGATCATGCACTGAGGATTATTGCAAAGTGATGTAGGCCTGAGGACTTTCCTTAAAAGGATGTATAATTGTATATGCAGACCGTGTTTTAGATTTCAAACAGAGCTCGAGGGTCGATACTTTTACAGGTTAACACAGTACAAGCAAGCAGGTCGATATCTAATGTTACTAATATGTTGCACACGAAACAACTGAGCTGGGGTTCAAGATCTGACTCCTCAATATCCTTTGCAGTTACTTAGTTAGAAGAAGGGGTAGAAGAAGAGCTAGAGGTTGAACCCCAACCCCATCCCCGATGGCTAAAACACTGAGGTGTCTTAATAATAATAATAATAATAATATCTTTTCTTTAATTAAGCGCCTGACAAACGCACTGCGCTGTACATTTACATGTTATGCAATTGAAACAATCTTAACTACTAACTGTAACTAACAGAACAGACAACCTGCAATCCACGTCGCTAATAGCAGCCTACAAAGCATATCCGCCCTACGGGACTCGAACTCGGTACCTCTCGCTCTCTACGCCAGATGTTATCCAATGCGCTATCTTTCATTTTTTTACTTTTAAGATGTACGAGAGGCTGTACAAGGAAGTGACGGCGAACGGAGTAACTTTGGACAAATGTATTCAGCCATCTGTCGACAACAATGGAAAGATCATCGGACTAGTTGCAGGAGATGAAGAATCCTTTGAGGTACTTTGACCAGAATGTTGGCCCAACTACGTCCCTCAATTCGTACTGCTGGTTGTCATTCATTTCGCTCGTGAATAAGCTGGTGACCTGTGCTTAGCTTTCGTGTAGCGCTTTAGAAATTTAGGGTTTACGAATATACGTTTCGACTATTATATCAGAAGCCTACATAACATGATTTATGCCCTACCAGCATTTCCATTGGACCCCATAATTATTGTCTCATACGGATTCCATATGATATGGAAATATGGGTCCTGTATGAACTCCATGTGGGCATGATACTGGCAGGGTCATTACCGTTATTTAATGTAGAACAGAAATAGGGACTCCGACCCAACTAAAGAGGCAATACGCCGAAAGTCTGTTGTTCTTATATTTTTTGCAAGGTCTTCAAGGAGCTCTTTGATGCGGTCATTGATGAGAGACACAAAGGATTCAAGGATACAGACAGACATCCTCCTCCGGAACTGGACGCTAACATGGTACGCAATATTCCCATCTGTACAGCTGACAAATTTAAATATATAGCCTTGGCAAGATTAAATTTGAGACTGTAATTAGCATTAGCCTATTCAGAATCGGTGGCAGCGATTTAAAGAAATCATTAGTTTAATTATTAGGGTTCCTCGTTGTAATTAGGCTTAGACCTATTCTACCGAGAAATTAGCACAAATCTCACGATTCGTTCTGAAACGCCTGACAAGGGTTAATCTCACACACCAGAGGTAAAATATGAATTCGCAAACGCTTAGTAGGCCTACACTGTCCTACACATTGTATTGTATTGTATCTGTAAATTTATATAGCACCACTCTCGGTGCTACACCAATCAGAGGCTATATGAATGCCTCTCGGGTTTAATGCTGCGTCTCTTTCTTCTCCTTCTTCTTATTCTCCCCCTCCTCTTTCTCATTCTTGTTTCTTCTTCTATGGAGGGAGGGACAGACGGACGGATGTCCCTCCCCTCGAGGATTCCATTTGAACAAGTGTCGTTAATTTCGCTGGAACGACCTTCTCGTTGTATAGCCAAAGGCGCAACGAGAAACGCAATTTCCCTGGCATCGGCTGACGTCAAAGTCGGACCAAGGACACGAATCAATCTTCTCAGACTACGGGGAAACGGACGGACCTAGAAGGCAGGATGACTAGAGGCAGGAAGACAGATAGGAAGACAGCCAGACCGAGACCCTATGAGACCGACGAACAAAGTAAGGGCGCTGAAGGAGAACGTGGGGCTTTGAGGCATATAGGACGGATGAAAACTCTAGATATACATGTAACTGGAATTAGACAGAATAACGAGAAAGGCAGATGAAAAGCCAGAGACAGAGAAGAAAGAGGAAAGCATATGAGGGGCAATGATCAACTGCATTCAATTCAATTCAATTCAATTCAATTCACAAGCTTTATTGATAGCCAACAAAAAATACGAGTTCATGTACATATGTTGCAGTAGTTCATGATGTCAAAGGGTAAACCCAAAAGGAACGATATCGTTCCGCTGGCAGGGCCGCCCCTTTCTCATTACAATTTTTATATACAGTAACACTGACCAGCTTGGATCAAAACCTGTAGAGAATGTGCCAGGGTGCAGAAATGAACAACGTGGTGCTTGTGCAGTAGTGCATTAAACAGCAGGACGGAGTATGCAGATGATAGTTGCGGAAAGAAGAAGTCGTGCGTGCAGCTATGACATCATTGTAAGTGTTGTTTCTTCACAGCGTTGTCTCGACAGTGTCTGAGACTGAGAGGATCGATAACTCGGCCACTGGGGAAAAATACCGGACAAAGATGCGAAGAGAAAGAGTCACTCAGATAGATCAGATCATATAGAAGACGGGACAGCAAGGTCATAAGGAAAACAGGACGTGAGAGAGGTGGAGGTGGACCTGGAGCTGGACACTGGAGCCATTTCATCCCAGTTGGCTGTGGTCAATCGATCGATCGACCTTTTCCAAAAGGGAAGGCAAAAGAACGCAGTGGAGTAGGAGGAGAAGGAAACGGAAGAGGAGAATGGGAGGAGAATTGAGGAGAAAGAGCAACAGAAGGAGAAAGTGGAGAAGGAAAAAAAGGTGGAGAAATATGCGAACACCATACCAAGAGATTATTATTGCAATAAGCCGTAATTCCGCTACTGCGGTACTCGGGAGCTGTGTACCAGTACGAACCCGGGATACAGAATTAAGGAGGGAGACGCTATTGATCATCTTTGTAATTACACAGCGTCGTAGCAGAGAAACAATACACAAACGCGACACAAACCGTCAAGATCTTCATCGTAAATCTTCTGCATTACCGGTACTCAATATCAGATCAGTTGCATAAATGCACTTAGAAAGACGAACAGAAAAGTCAGATCGCTCGCTCGATAGACAGACAGACAGACAGACAGACATACATACATACATACACACACACATACATACATACATACATACATACATACATACAGACAGACAGATGCATGGACAAACAAGTGGACCTGACAGAAAGCAAGCGGGTCATGACCCTAATCTCCGTCAGTTAATAAATCCATCATCCGTTTTCAAAATCATTGTTAAGTGAGTAAGTAAAAAGTAATCGATTACAATTGTTTTCATAACTGTGTTTGATATTGCCTTCCTTCCAAAGTTCAGAAGTGCACACGACCATACGACAGAACATCGATGGCGATGAGCCATTTTGAGTGAAGGACTCGCTCAAGGTCCCTAGTTACACCCTGTCTAAATTGTACCTTCTCGGTACAGCGCCCGCATACTTACGGGAGCTCTGCTGCCCTGCTTCGGCCTTTAGTGGCCGCCGATCTCTGCTTTCTGCGGTAAATGGTGACTTGCTTGTCCCTTATCCACGCACTTCCACCATAGAGTACCGGGCTTTCTCTGGGCCGGACCATTTGGAACGGCCTTCCATTGGAGCCACGTTTGGCACCAAGAACAAATTCCTCGGCCTTTTGCTAATCTAAAACCCGTTCTCTTCAGCAGCGGCTGGGCAGGGAGTGCATCTGAGTATAGGCCTAGGTATCTTGAAAGGGTGCTATATCAAGTTTATATTGGTTGATTGATTGATTGAATGACTGACTGACTGACTGACTGATTGATTGATTGATTGATTGATTGACTGATTGATTGACTGACTGACTGATAGCTTGCTTGCTTGCTTGATTGATTGATTGATTGATTGATTGATTGACTGATTGATTGATTGATTGATAATGAGTTACATGTAATTGTAACAAGTTCTGATGGTCAGTTGGTAGGTGGTGAACTGGACGAGAAGTACGTGAGGTCTTGTCGAGTTCGGACTGGACGCAACATCCGGGGCTTCTGTCTTCCACCGGCGATCAGTCGAGCGGAACGGAGGGCTGTCGAAAGGGCGATCGTCGAAGCACTGGAGGGTCTGGAAGGGGAACTGGCTGGAACCTATTACCCGCTGACGACTCTCACCCCAGAGGAAGAGAAACGACTCATCGAGGTCTGCAGGCAACTATGTGACCCAACCGCTGTTTCAGTCCTTCCTTCAGTCCTTCCTACCTTCTTTCCTTCTTTCCTTCTTTCCTTCTTTCCTTCTTTCTTTCCTTCCTTCCTTCCTTCCTTCCTTCTTCCTTCCTTCCTTCCTTCCTTCCTTCCTTCCTTCCTTCCTTCCTTCCTTCCTTCCTTCCTTCCTTCCTTCCTTCTTACATTTATGCATTCATTCCTTTCGTATCATTCATTCATTCATTCATTCATTCATTCATTCATTCATTCATTCATTCATTCATTCATTCATTCATTCATTCATTCATTCATTCATTCATTCATTCATTCATTCATTCATTCATTCATTCATGGGACATGGAAAAGACATAATATTTCCAACATCATATCGCCGATTAACCTCAAGTGGAGTTAGTGAGACCGCAAACCTACCAGCCTCAGCTAAAACACCTGAAAAACCACTGTATACGGTACTTCTTTTATTCACATGAAGCTATACTGACCTAATAGGTCATTTGTTTAAAATATTCTTTGTGCTGCTAGGTTAGATGTAAATATGGTAAATACGAATGTACATAATTTTCAACATTTATGGATATACTATAGTCCAGTACCTTAGAACATCGAATGGTAATACGAAGCAGTGGATAAAACGGTTCATTATGCTTAAAATACAACGTGGAAACAGATATCAGAAAATGGTTCGCGTAATTTAAAAATTAATAAATGTTATTTCATATCGATATGGTTAGTTACTAAGCTTTACTGTTAAGTTAGGAAGAAATTATCTTAAAAAACTGTTTCGAAGAGGGTTGCTGTTAGTTCCATGAGAGTTATTGGTAAACGTCGGAGTTGATCAATCGCCATCTAATTTGCTGCTGTTTCTGGAGGTGGTATCCGAGACAGCTCAACACAGAGAACCTGAAAGCGCAAGAAAACACTCCAGAGAAATCATGCTTACTTGAGTATCGGGCTTTCTAGCTTGGACATCGGCTTGCTTAAACTTGGGCGTCGGCTTGCTTAGAAGTTGTGCCAATGAATAAGCTGCATGGTCTCTCTGACATGGCTTTTGTGTTGGCGTTGAGAAATTTCAAATTTACAATACATTACCTGAGCTATCTTATCTGGGTGTTGGTCTTACCCAACATTAAGGTGATCCGTAACATCACTCTAAGGAAAGTCACTATGCTTAAATTTGACATTAGAAATTAACAAGTGATGTATAATGTATAGGCTTACATAGCAGCTAGACTTCACAAAAGATTGCATAAATAAAATTAAATATGTTTAAGATTATTCACCACTTAATCATGATTAGGAGGCTAGGTGCGAGTCGGTATTACTTGGAAACGAAAACTGCGCAAACCGTCTAGATACGGCACTTAAGAGTCAGCTTAGGCTAATCGCAATCATAAACTCCAAATATCTAAAGCGCCACTTGAAGTTGAAACAAAGCGCAGGAACCAGCTTATTCACAAACGCAGAGAACCACTTTATTCACGAGCTATAGGCCTATTCATCGGCATATTACACTGGCGTTTCTGCCTGTCACTGACGTTACCATTTGCCTATCATTAACATAATGTACATGAAAAGTTCGGGTTTCAAAATAAAAGCTAGAATATTTTCAACAAATTTCCAACTCCAAAATGGGACATAATTATCTGTAGAATGACACATAATATGGTCTATAATAGACCTATACTTACAGTTACCGCGGTCGCGGCGCTGCTGCAGCTCCAAATGGTGGAGGCCGAGCCAGACCAGGGTTCGCGTTCTGTTGTTTCGTTGTCGTTGTCGAGAAGCTCACGGTCAAGGTACCGTTCGTATAGGTTATCACTGGTCCATATGAACTCCAGATCCAATAGAATCCAGCGCAGAATTGAGCCAAATTCATCAGAATGGGACGCATGCTACGCAGGCTATACAGACTGCTTGACTTCATCAGCATACGTTCTCTTACTGCAGAAAACATCGTACCCCAGATCATGGTTGTTATAAATACTGTAGCTGGCACTCCACAGATGATCCATAAAGCTGCTCGTGCAAAAGGGTTTTCGACTGCACCGTTAATCTGTCTTCCGATCCAGATTGCAACTGCAATGGCAAACAGTGCTGTGCCAATCAATCCCAGTAGAGAGGCGTCTGGACCGCTGCTCAGGTATAGCAGACGAACAGGCAGCTCAACGAAACATCCGTATAGCAGCCTGTTTCCTGGTTCAAGCAGCTCCTTGACGAATGCCACTATCATCGGCAATTCGCGTACTTGATACAGATTTTTCAACCAGGACGCCATTTTCAATGTTGGTCTACAGTCTGAATTTCTTGCAATGAAGCGTATCCATGGTGATAAAATTAACAAACGTCTGCGCTTGCGTATTTCCGTTAAGGCAAAACGTCAACAATGCTGAAACTTTTTCACAAGGTATAGGGCCATAGACTTTACCTTGCATTATGACACCGGTCACCACTGCTGTTAAAAGTTACAGCAACCGCCAGTTTTGGACCTGTGCTTAAAATATTTTTAAGATATGACAGCGTTATTTTGGTTGAAACAAGTTCAATCTACGACAATTAACACCGGTATTCTTGCATACTTAACTATCGCAATGCTGATAGATGCCTTCACATTAACTTACTTACTATTGATTTATGCTGTATAAATTGGTGACAAAGGAATAGGAGGGACGGAGGAGGGAGAGGGAAGGGAGAGAGGAGGGAATTTGGTCGCCACCACTTTATGGGGCAAAGTTACGCCGCCCTTAATTGGGCGGGCCCTATATAATTATATGCTTGTATCAAAATAATATAGGCCTAGCGCAATTTTAAGTAGGCTAGCTCAGAATTGCCATGGGCATTAGATGGATCCCCGGTGGGCTCTATAAGGCTCCAATATTTAGCCCCATTCAATAGTAGGATTGACTTGAGCTAATTTCTAAAAAATTCCTACTACACACTACACGCACTGCGCACTCTAGACAAGTCAACTGCACATTTTTCAGAAAACACAGCATTTTAGGCCCTTCCTACATTCCTTGATTCCAAGATCCCACATCATTGCATCCCTGCATCCACAAAACCCTCTTTCTATCTTGGTGTAGGCCCTATCTGCTGAGCGTAGCTTTGACCACAATGCGACGCCGACATCAAACACAGTGCTACATTCCTACATCTCCCCTTCACTGCATTCCTACATCTATGCATTCCTATACACTGCTATGTATCCATGTATTCTAACACAGGTCCATTCGTACACATGCACACATCTATCCATTGCAATCGTCTGTCATGGTTGTTGTTCCCAGGATCACTTCCTCTTCCAGAAGCCAACTGGTCATCTTATGGTCAACTCCGGCGCAGTCAGAGATTGGCCGGACGCTAGGGGCATCTGGTTGGTCAGACCTCTGTCTATCTATATCTATCTATCTGTCTGTCTGTCTGTCTGTCTGTCTATCTATCTTTGTATCTATCTGTCTACCTACCTACCTGTCTACCTACCTACCTACCTACCTACCTACCTACCTACCTACCTACAACATACCTACCTATATCTACCACTGGCTCTTAATAATCACTAATTGCGTATGCATGTAATTAGATATGCCTTAATTACCTTTCAAAAGCTCTCAAAACGCTATTACGCTGCTGTGGTCAACACTATACAAAACAATACAATAATGCAATACAACTGTTTTGATATTGCCCTCCTCCTAAAGTTCAGAAGTGCACACACGACCATACGACAGACATCGAGCTGAAGTTGTGGTCGAAGGACTGTCTTGCTGAAGCCTGAAGGTCCCAACACAGTGACAGCCTGAGTGGAAGCTCGAACCCGTATACTCTCCGCGTTACAGGCCGAGCGCTCTATAGGCTATACGAATCGGTTACCCTGTCACACCGCACTAAGCGTGGGTGAATGTATGTATTATGTGTCTGTGCATTTCTATGGGACTTTTTAGGCTCCATTAAAGCGTTAGCTGCATGTTAACTGACAGGCACAACATAGAGAAGAACTTTCTGATTTGGATCAACGAAGAAGACCAATGTCGTGTGATCTCGATGCAACAGGGAGGAAACATGCGACAGACGTTTGACCGGTTCTGCACGGGACTCAAAGAGGTAAGGCACCAACTCCAAGAGATATAGGAACTAACTCAAAGAGTTACAGACACGCACAAACTCAAAGAGTAATAGGCACCAACTCAGACAGGTATAGACACTGACTCAAAGAGGTTATAGACACTAACTCAAAGAATTATAGGCACAGGGTCAAAGAGGTATAGGCACCAAGTCATCGAGGCATAGGCACCAAGTCAAAGAGGTATAGGCACCAACGCAGAGAGGTTATAGACATTAACTCAAAAAGTTATAGGCACACGGTCAAAGAGGTACATGTATAAGCACCAAGTCAAAGAGTTATCGGCACCAAGTCAAAGAGGTGTAGGCACCAAGTCAAAGAGGTATAGTCAACTCAGAGGCGTAGGCACCGAGTCGAAAGTGGTTTAAGCACCAACACATGTAAGGCCCAACTCAAGGAGGTAGACACGGAAACCATTGTCTGTGTCAGCCTTCTTGTCTTTTGCGTGTCTTCCTGTTGTTTGTCCGTCTGTCTGTCTGTCTTAGAGTCAGATAGACAGGCAGACTGTTACCAGACATCTGTCTGCTACCATAATGTCTGTCTATCTATCTGCGTGTTAATCCTTCTGTCAGACTGTCTGTCTCTCTGTCTGTTTACGTGTCTGTCTATCTGTATCCCTCTGTATGACTTGTGTTTGGTGACAATTCAAATTCCAGATCGAGCGTCTGATGAAGGAGAAGGGTAGGGAATTCATGTGGAGCCAGAGACTCGGCTACCTCTGTACCTGTCCCAGTAACCTCGGCACCGTTCTCAGATGCAGCGTCCACGTTCAACTGCCACTCCTTAGCAAGGTACTCGTCTTCGCCTTCATCAACACCAATTTAAACTCCGTATATTAATGCAATGCAAATATATGCAAATACAGTGGCGGCGCCAGAGGGGATAGGGGGGCTTAGCCCCCCCCCCTAACTGGGAAGTCACTACAAATCACAGGGAGGAGGGGACAAAAGGGAAGGGCTTGGAGCTTTAGCCCCAAACCTGAAATCCTGGCGCCTCCACTATGCAAATATATTCATTAGTCCCCATATATATCAAGGCAAATTTATGCAGATATATTCATTAGTCCTTATATCAATGTAAAGATGCCTTGTACGTTGTTTGTGCTATATCCGTATATCAATGTAAATCTATGTAAATAAATTAATGTATTTGCACATCAATGCAATTTTATGCAAATATATATTGGGAGGCATGCATACACGAATATCATTAACGCATCCACAATCCACATATTGATGTTAGATATGCTGTATATTCATATTGTTGCTAAGTGGCGTTTGCAGTTAGTAGGCCTATGTAGGCCTACAGCCGCCGACTAGACTATAGTTGCTGGTTCGATGTCTGGTGGTGATAGGACTGTCGTTTCGAGGAGATCGTGTCTGGTCTTGGTCTGCAGTGGAGAGGAACAGCGGGGGAGCACACGGACCCAGTCGATAGCGTCTATGACATATCCAACTCAGCCAGACTCAAGAAATCAGAGGTAACCATGGGCGTATTTAGGGGGGTTACGGGTTCAAACCCCAAATAAATTGCCTAAACAATTTTCTATGCAATTATATGCGAAATAAAAAAAATGAACTTTTTCGACCATTTCCAATGAAAACCCCGCGAAAACTTTAAACTCCCTAGCTACGCCCCTGGAGGTAACACAAGTCTATTATTTGATGGCTAGCCGTGCACGTATAGGCGCCTACTCAGTTTTTGTCTAGGCATATATTTGTCAGAATTTACTCGTTTTCTAACATCTACCTATTAGCTTGTTTCTAATTTTCATTGCATTGAATTTACCCAAGTTTTGCCCGACCATTATTCAGAACTTATTCAAAGAACATATAGATTTTGTTTGTGTGTGTTTGTGCAGCGTGAGTTTGTTCAGCTGGTGATAGACGGAGTGGAGGCGATGATCGAGATGGAAAAGCGTTTGGAAGAGGGTGAAGGCATCGATGACCTCGTTCCAGCTTCAGCCGAAGATGGTGGAAACTAGTTCCACGAATGATCGAGGGGCGAACGGCAAATCCAGAAGTCTAAAAACGAGGTCAACCGGACTCTGATCTTCCGGGGGCATCTCTGGATAACCCCTCTGACACAGAGAAGCGCTCGTGAATAAGCTGGTCCCCTGTGTTTAGCTCTAGAGTAGTTCTTTAGAAATTGTAGTTTACGATTACGATTCCCGTGCCAACTAGCCCACGTATGTGGTCTCGAAGTCCCCTGCCAGCATTTCCTTTGGCACTATACGTAGGCCTATACGGATCCCATATGAGAATATGGGTCTTATGATATACAATACATGCTCCTTGTGGACATACTGGCAGAGATGGGATCCATAAACTTCCATTATAGAACCCATATAGGTCCATCTGGATCCGTTTTAGGCATGATAGCACGGATGATATGACCATTTGTCTAGTTCCCAGCTTTGTGATCCTTTGTGTGTTTCTAGGCTGAATTCGTTTCTCAATTTTGATTAAATGTAAATGTAAACGCGTTTTTACATAGCGACCGTATGGCCTCGATTCTGCTCATTTTACAATGAATTATTCGGGTGAGATCCTTTACCACCGCTGCCCTATTTGAATAGGTGCCACGCCACTTAGGGTTCCCGTGTACGGACCGTGCTAGCCCGAGGTTTACATGTAAATATCTGAAATAAACCGCGAATCCGCACGATCTCTAACACAGAGACGCATGGGACGACGCATTAAATGAGTCCCATGTGCAGAAACAGCGGATAGACCCAGATGGACTTAGTCATGGTCATATCTGAGTTTGGGTAGACAAGCCATTTGGTTTTCCAAATTGCTTACTAGGCCTATACCTATACTTAACTTGAGAAGTTAAAAATTACAGAAACAGTGGACGGACCCAGAGGGACTTAGTCATGGTTTTAGTCATTTGGTTTTCCAAATGGCTTGTCCACCCAAACTCAGATGAGACCATGACTATTATTGACTAAGTCCCTCTGGGTCTATCCGCTGTTTCTGCACTCTATTCTCCTCCTTACCTGCACCGGGCTCTCTGCGATCGTCATCTCGCGGCCTTTTTTGATTGTCCCTCGTATGCACCCTGCTACTGTCCATTCCTGTTGCTTTGCCTGTGTTCATAGGCGTACATGTAGCTACATTTACACCCGAGGAGGTAGTCCTCTTGCTTTTTATATACTAGAACTTCTAATAACAAATGACCCCAATGACCAGGATTTTACCAATGGTCTGTGAAGTTGCCTCCTCTTGAATTTAACTCTCGCGTGCCTGCCCTGTTGGCCCCTCAGCTTGGAACTGTCTTCCTCAGTCCTCTTGTCTCGACTTACTAGCTCTCTCGCCTTCTCAGTTCCGGTGACGCCTTAAGACTTTCTTGTTCAATCATGCGGGTCGAGAGCACTAGCTGATTTTGAGCCGCGCTATATAAATGTTCGATTACATTCCATTACATAAACGGGAAGGTTAGGGGCCGTCCATAAATGACGTCACGCAATTTTGGCCGAAGGTCTCGTCACACTTCGTCACAAAAAGTAACACCCCTCCGAAAATGACGTCACAAAGCTCTGACCCCCCCCTAAAACCAAGGCGAAGCAAAATGCTCTTTCGTGGAACAAATAGGGAGAGCATGCAAATTTTAAAATCTAACGGTGACCAAATATTGAAATAATTAGAAATTATTAATAATGGTGCCCGTATACATTAAAATAATAAAAAATGATGAAAATTTGTCACAATTAGTGCTGTTAGAGCGAGTTAATTGTTAAATTTAATTACATAGACCTGGTGTGACGTCACACCTCTCAGACCCCCCCCACCCCCATGTCACACATCGTCACAACTTACCTCCCCCCCCCTTAGGTGCGTGACGTCATTTATGGACGGCCCCTTACTTGTGAACACTTGGGGGTTAGATATTGCTTGTTATTAGTCGATTTAGATCATGTTTCAAATCTACTCTTCAATTGTCAGTTTGACCCAGAGAATGGAACGTGTACAGTCTCCTAGTTACAATCCGTCAATGTTCATCTGTTACCCAATTTAAATCAAAATTAAAAACTCATCGATTCTCATTACACTGTGACTAAGAACACAGCGCAAAAGCGCTTTCGTGCTAGACTTGTCTGGTTAAAGCGCGCTATAAATTTCTAATTGTATTGTATTTTATTGTATGTTTAGCTGTTGTAGTCATGAAAGACATTAACTGTGGTCTGTAGAGTGCAGACAGATATAGGCTAGGCCTAGCTACGTGGCTAGTGTGCTGGACTGTCAATCGTGAGGTTGGGGTTTCAAATCCCCGCCAAGGCAGAAATTCGGTTCGAGATTTATGCTCCATCTGCGCCCCCTAACCAACTCAGCTATAATGAGTACACTGACCGTACACTGCATGTCGGTGGGAAGATGAGCCGGCGAGGAGAGGACTGGTCACTCGCCCTCATATGCCGATCGCTAAGAAAATGAAGTCGCTACTCGCTAGCACTTCATATACTTATGACTGCTTCAGGAATAGCTAGCTTAAGGGACTGCTCATTTACTTCTTATAGCACTTGGTACCCATGGCTGCAAGGGATAGCAGCTTAAGGGATTGCTCATTTACTTCTTATAGCACTTCATATACCTATGGCTGCTTCAGGGATAGCTAGCTTAAGCGACTGCTCATTTACTTCTTATAGCACTTCATATACCCATGGCTGCCAGGGATAGCTAGCTTAAGGGACTGCTCATTTACTTCTTATAGCACTTCATACACCCATGGCTGCTTCAGGGATAGCTAGCTTAAGGGACTGCTCATTTACTTCTTATAGCACTTCATATACCCATGGCTGCTTCAGGGATAGCTAGCTTAAGGGACTGCTCATTTACTTCTTATAGCACTTCTTTATACCCATGGCTGCTTCAGGGATAGCTAGCTTAAGGGACTGCTCATTTACTTCTTATAGCACTTCATATACCCATGGCTGCTTCAGGGATAGCTAGCTTAAGGGACTGCTCATTTACTTCTTATAGCACTTCATATACCCATGGCTGCTTCAGGGATAGCTAGCTTAAGGGACTGCTCATTTACTTCTTATAGCACTTCATATACCCATGGCTGCTTCAGGGATAGCTAGCTTAAGGGACTGCTCATTTACTTCTTATAACACTTCATATACCCATGGCTGCTTCAGGGATAGCTAGCTTAAGGGACTGCTCATTTACTTCTTATAGCACTTCATATACCCATGGCTGCTTCAGGGATAGCTAGCTTAAGGGACTGCTCATTTACTTCTTATAGCACTTCTTACACCCAAGGCCCTTGGCTTAGGTTCAGCTACGAAAGTGACTTAGCTAGGCCGTGACTTCTTAGCCTCGGCATGTGACTGCCGGTGGCCAGTCCTCTTCCTGCCAGCATTCCAATGGGAATTGGGTGGGACTTCAGTAGGCTCAATGGGCCCTATATGCATAGGCTCTGTGAGGTCGTGCCGGTGTCACGATATCACTAAAGGGAAGACTCTGTCACGTGACACCCGGTCTTCTCACCGACAATGTACAGTCAATGTGCTCATTCTTTAATTCTTTACTGCCGAGTTCGTTAGGTAGGCCTAGCAGGCTAGTAACAGCATGAATTCGATTAACAAAATCTCGGGATATCTTCTTCCTATGGATGGGATTTAAATCCATGATCTTTGGGTTGACAGTCCAGTAGGCCTACGATTACCATAACACTAGTACTGTCACTATCGTGCGACCCAAGTGCTATGTATTGCTTAGACAAACTGCGTGGCTACCGACCAAGGTCTTAATTAACATGGTCTGATGAACCGTTGAACGCTTGAACCAACTACAGCAAGGCCTATATCACTGCAGACAACAAAAGTATCTTTGTGAAAGCAACGTATGTCAGTTGTTGCGCGCTATCAGATAATAAGGTCACTGTGCCGAATAAGGCCCACCTAAGGAACTTTGCCAAAAAACGGCTACTGGTATGGAACTGTAACTATGCAAAATAGTCATATGATGAGTGTATGGAAGTAGTTACATAGTGGATTAATTATTTTCATGAAATAAAATTCCACATAGTAAGAAATAATTTTTTTGTAGAAGGCATCATGTGGGCCTTATTACCGAGCACCGCATGTAATAAGGCCCAACTTAAAAGGTGTCCTTTGACCTTTGTCGTCGTTTAAATGTCCGCTTTATAGTGTCAAACATGAAATTGACACTGTTTCTTATGAAATGGACAGCTATTGATTGATTATAGCCGTCCGGAATAAAATAAATGTGATGAAAATGTGGTCATTATATTAGAAGGCATCATGTGGGCCTTATTACCGAGCACCGCATGCAATAAGGCCCAACTTATTATTTTATTATTTGTCACAATATGGGCAAACGAATGTTTCTGCTTCTACTAAGCTTATACTGAATCTAAACCAATACATTCATCATGTAACCACTGTCCATATTTCGTCATGCTCAACTGTGCATACTGTCTGCACACAAAGCATAGGGCCTTATTACCTACAGCAAGGTGGGCCTTGTTACCCTCACCAGCACGCCATGTACACTTCGACCAATATCCGGGTAATTCTAAAGTGCATAATTAAGTTTTTCAGTCTACATAGTCTTGCCAATATCCGCTGTTTACATATATTTTCATAGCAACATGCATGCAATACGCAGACTGAGTATTAATTACGATATTAACACAACCGAAAATAAGAAAATTGCAAAATAAATTATCGCAAAAATCTTGCAATATTTTTAATTCAAAGATGTCGCCGAAAAGAAAACCCGTGATCAACTACTGTCAGTAGTTCACAGATGAAGGCCCGTCAACAATATAAACTTGTGGCGACATCTGATGAATACATTCGGAGATATTTGAATTTTAAGTGCGTGGGCCTTATTGCCACCCCGGGCCGTATTCGGCACAGTGACCTTATAGATTCTTGCGTTTATAACGCATTCATATCACAGATGATTAGAGTCACATGCATAAATTGGTCGTGTTCTATATATTTATAGAGTTTCAGTCCTCCTCATTGGTCTATGTTATCTTAGAAAAGACTTAGATTCAGGGTGAGAATTGCCGGGGGGGTTGGGGGTTCAACCTCCCTATTCTTTCTTATGGTCTCATAGTAAAGTCTACATTTCACACAAAAACTGCACATAAATTAACGTCTAACTCCCCCTCCCCCCAGTTATTTTTGTACAATTCTCATACTGCTTAGATTATGTAGGCCGATAGGGCCTGTTAAGACAGAATACAGAATGGCCAACGTATATAATGGTAGAAATAGATTCTGTCATATTTGTTGCGTAAATGGCTATATATAGCCTACAACTAAGCCTATGCACGCGTAAAGTAAATAATTGGTCCGTCGTATTATAGCCTATGTCTATATGAGTTGAATATTTATTAGACATAGGCCTATTGTAGGCCTACGCCTGTGTTCTCAAGGCAAATATTTCGTGATGCATGGGGATGAGATTGAGAACATAAAAATTATTAACTATAGGTAATAGCTAGGGCCCAGTGCATATTTTAACTGTTTAACTACTGGGACATTTGTCCCAGCAGTTTTAGGATATGTCCCAGTAGTTTTGGTGATTTGTCCTAGGTAATACTCTAATTTCATAACATTGGAATTACAGTAGGAGACTTTGTCCCACTAGTCAGTGGTGTAATATAAAGGGGGGGAATTCTATCTATATATGTACCCGTACGTAGAGAGTGAGGGTGGATTGAGGAGGAGGGGAAATTTTTGAAAACACTCGTTACCCCCCTCGAAAAATTCTTCAAGGAAGAACTGTCATTACTAGCGCCCTGGAAAAATTTATGGAAAAACTATATAGATACGAGGCGGCTACCCCCGGTCGTCAACTTTTTCGAGTATGTTGGACCGCTACCCCCCGCGGTCGTCAACTTTTTGGGTATGTTGGGCACTTGCCTGGTGTGCGGCATGGTACAAATCATGAACCCTACTACTTACGCCACCACCCACTGGTCCCAGCTAGTAGTCAAAACTGTTAAAATATGCACTGCTAGGGCCTACTTCCCACGCCTAAGCCTGCAGTAGCATAGCCTACCGTCAACTGGGGTTACTTTGATATGCGGGGTAACTTTGATACACCCGGGGTAACTTTGATAATTTTTTTGTAAACGTTGGAAAGGGCCCAGAACAGCTCCGCAGTAACTGTTTCAGAATACGTGATTGGTTGAAAATGTTTACAGCGGACAAAACTAAGTAGAGATAACACCAGAACTTGCAATAATCTTATGTTCCAATGGGTATCAAAGGGAACCCAAAAGGGACCAGTATGTTAGGTAAATGAATGATTTTAGCTGAAAGATGTATGTATGTATATCTGTCTGTCTGTATGTCTATCTGTATGTATGTATGTATGTATATATGTATGTATGTACGTACGTACGTATGTATGTATGTATGCATGTATGTATGTATGTTTATTTGTATGTATGTATGTATGTATGTATGTAATGTATGTATGTATGTATGTGTGTATGTATGTATGCATGTATGTATGTATGCATGTGTGTATGTATGTATCTATGAATGTATGTATGTATGTATCATGTATGTATGTTTATTTGTATGTATGTATGTATGTATGTATGTATGTATGTATGTATGTATGTCTATCTGTATGTATGTATGTATGTATATATGTATGTATGTACGTACGTACGTATGTATGTATGTATGTATGTATGTATGTATGTATGTATGTATGTGTGTATGTATGTATGCATGTATGTATGTATGCATGTGTGTATGTATGTATCTATGAATGTATGTATGTATGTATGTATCATGTATGTATGTTTATTTGTATGTATGTATGTATGTATGTATGTATGTATGTATGATGTATGTATGTATGTATGTATGTATCATGTATGTATGTTTATTTGTATGTGTATGTATGTATGTATGTATGTATGTATGTATGTATGTATGTATGTATGTATGTATGTATGTATGTATGTATGTATCATACAGTTTAATTCAAATTTAAAAAATTGACTCAGTACCTCATTAAAACCAACTTTGTAATGAATGAATTCAGGTGTAACAAGGGCATAGGTATGTAAGTATGTATCAGCCCTTGTTATAGCGCCCCTTCAGTTCCATATAATGTTGAAGAACTACAGAAGCCTACAGAAAGCAACAGACAGCAATTCCAATTAAAAAATGTCACCAGTAAAGTTATGAATTAAAAGAAACTGGTAAAACTTTTCAAATACGTTCTCCCTTTGGCAATGGAAAAGACATATTTTGGATATCCTCTCAATGATCAGTTTTCCAGTTATGGACATTTTTGGAACCCCAGATGGTAGGGGATACCAGTACCATACTTGTTTCTTTTTTAAAACTGCAGAAAATTATCAATGTAGCCCCCATTAGGTCCTTATTTGATAACACATTGAAAAGTTAAAAAGTATCAAAGTAACCCCACACCCTGGGGTTACATTGATAACTCTTTGGAATTTTAAAAAATATAACAGGTATACTTGAAAAAACTAAATTGAGTTTCATCGTAATCACAAGACATCAATTGGTACAATAAAGCAAAAAAACGGGAAAATGTTTTAAAAAGAAGTTCCATTCATGGAACCAAATATGCAAAAAACTATCAAAGTAACCCCAGTTGACGGTATATCTTTCGCTTTCCAATCACATCTCCAACTCTCGCGCACCTGTTTCATGCATGCTACTGCCTACTGACCATCGCCGTATTCGATCTGTGAATGTAAATGAACACGAATTTATATAGCGACCGTAAGGCCTCGACGCTGCTCATTTTGCAATGACCTGATTGGGTGAGGTCCTTCACAACCGCTTTCCCTTTGAATGTGCGCCACGCGGCCACGGAATTTAAGGACCGGTCCCTGCTAGGCTTAATTTTAAACTGCCTCTACTGTCGCTACTTCCATTGTCCATTCCAAGCTCGATTAGCCTGCTCTAAGTTCCCTAAACACTGAGTCCATCCAACTTAGCAACTTCAGGTTATAATTAACGTAGTATAACAGAGACATAATAGGCTAATCTCTTGACGTCCTATAGCCTATAATATACCTAGATTAGACTGACATCAGAATTAAAAACTTAATGTAACATTCTTAATTGATTATTTCCAGTTGACAAGTCAATCTGCAGACCTGACATTAGGCCTACTGTTACAATACTAGGCCTAATTAACCCTTAAGATTTGACCATAGCGATAAGAGTAAAATTTGAATTTAATTTGTCGTCTGCTCGTGCGCCTTCTAACTACTAGGTCTACATCCTAATTCCTAATTTTGTCCTGCAGCCTTCTTATAACTACATCCATGCATAAAGAATATGCTAACTTACTTACTTACTCAGTGATTTCGGGCATATCGTGAGAGCTGTTGTAAGGTCGATTGGTTGCACACTGCATGCTTGCAAAACACTGCAAAATTAACTTTGAAATTATATGTGATATAATTGGTAATGTAGGTAGGCCTATTACAGAGCATGTTAACCATGATTGTGTTCTTTCCCCAGGTAATTATTTGCTCTAAAATACAATTAAGCTATTCGTCGATATTCTTCATAATATATAGGCCTAATATTTATCATGGGAGTCTGGGACTATTATTACTGAACAGTAATAATAGTCCCAGATCTATCTATGAAGAATATCGACAAAGGCATTGCAGTTTCAAAGGTGAAATTTTATTATAATAAATCCTCTTTGAAGCTGCAATGCCTTTGTTACGAAAAGCAAAACATAATACCGCCTAGTCGCCAGGGGCGCTGCGGTCCATAGGCGCACCTAATACGTCACAGGACATTTAAATATAGATGCTTGGATTCCTTGGGATCCGAGACCATCTTGAGGGTTTCGGTTTCGTGAAAGATGGGTGTCTGCACAAACCTCGCAAAATGCGTTCTTTCTGTTATTAATGTTATTCTTTGGGTAAGCGAATATAAGTTCATTTTATTAGGCGTAGGATTTCATGTATTTAACGATTATTTGGTTTTAATGTGTGAGCGGACAATTGAAATCGAACTACTGAGTAAATGGGCAAAAAGCGCGGTATTAAAACTGGCATACCTGGATTGCGAAAAGGTTAAAATGTATGTCGAGACAGGAGTCGAAGAATCGTAATTTTCCGGATTATTTCCAGTTGTTGGATTGCTGTTGACGTCTTCCTCAGTTACAGAACCACGTTTTACTTCAAGTGACTACTGTTGAAATATGTATGTAATAAATTAGCGATTACCTTACCATATGATACCCTACCTCCAGTCTTGCCAGGCTTGATTTCCCGGATCCTGATCTGGCACCAAAACATAGCTGAAACTGACCAAATAAAATGGCTACTGCGGCCTTAATTTGGCAAACATTTCCTTAATAAGACTTATTACTGGTGATCAAGCTTGTCTCCCCAACACAGCTTTTGTATGGCACTTAGAAATTTTGGACATTTTTATTTACCTTGCTGTTAATTAGACAGTTAGTTTGCACTGTCTCCATCTTTCAGTATCTGTTGAATACCCCTTGACGGTAATCCCGTAGTTTAGGTTGGTAAATTATTTTATATCGTCAAATTAAAATGGAAGCTGGATTAAGGAAAAAAATTGTTTCAGTAACTCGAAGTGGGATTGATGAAACGATTTCTGTCTTTCAATAGAAGTTGGATTGATCGAAATAATTTTTACCGTAAATAGAAGCTGGATTGATGAAACTATGTTTTTGAAGCAATAGAAGCTGGAATGATTAAAATAATTGTTTCCGTAAGTAGAAGCTGGACCCATGAGAATAGTTCTTTGCTTAAATAAAAGTTTCATTGATGAAAATATTTTTGGGTTAAATAGAAGTTGGCTAATTTTTGTCATGAAATGGAAGCTGGATTGATTAAAACAAATTTTCGATGAAATGGAAGCGGGATTGACGATAGTTGTCATGGACATAGGTAGATTGCTTACTTACCAACATGAAGTTCGGTATTGAAGATATTCAAATAATTTACCAACCTAAACTACGGGATTACCCCCCTTGACGTGCCCATTCTTGTGAAAAGTTTTATTTAAAAAGTATCACGAAACTGTTCAAACTGTCTTATACTAATTGCTTTCATTTACCATTCTGTCAACATCCACAAAGGTTAAAATATCACTGCCTGCTTTGGTCTGACCTTTTTTGGATTTTGAGCTGGCAGTAAAACTGGCACAAGGATTTGGCTCTTCTGGATTTGATTTGACCTGATGTAATGTAATATAATGTAACAGAACACTTGTAGCCTGAATCCTGCACTACCCCCCCTACCTACCTCGCCATTTCAACTCTAAACACTGCCCACTTTAGCGGTCTGCCTGTCTGACTCTCTGGATTTTGACCTGCTGCCTATCGATTTTGTTCTGATTGAGGGCCTGGAATAAGCTGGTTCCCACGGCTTCGTTTTTGGGGTGCTGTACAAGTTTTAAGTTTATGATTGCAATTGTCTAACCCAGGGGTCTCCAAAGTTTTCTAGCGGGGGGCCACATTGCTGACTTTCTAAAGCTCCATGGGCCAAAACTCCGAAGAAAAAAATTTCTCTGTGCGAAGCTGTCCAGTGAATTGTGAGTAATGCTTGGATTCATAATGTGTCCGAATATTGTACTCTTTAAGCACTGCAATGGTGTCATTGCATATCAGGCACAGTGCCTTACAAACAGCGACATGGATTTTGGCAATATGCATGTCAGAGTACAGAGGCGTTAAAATTTTCAATTTTCCGAATTTAGTTTGTTTCTTCAAGGAGAGTTCCGCGGGCCAGATTAAAGGCCTTAGCGGGCCGGATGTGGCCCGCAGGCCGTACTTTGGAGACCCCTGGTCTAACCCATTTTAAGAGCCTCTCGAGGCACTGTGTACACAACTATCAGACAGATGGAGAAAGGTGCTTCTTCTGTTCAAGAAAATGCAATGCAGTCTGTCGTAAGTGGAACTGAGCGAATTTCAGTCAGTAAATTTTTCCATAATGATGGTCCAACGACAATGCTGACGTGCATTATCGAGGTATGAGAGCGTGGAACAACACGATCTTTCCACATCGCGGAACAAAGCGTCTGTCAACTTGCAGTATACATCCTGATGTATCAGTTGATATCCCCAATGCAGCTTCTGTATGGTGCGGAGAAGTTTAGGCTATTAACATAACAGACAACCAGGACCATAAATCTGTTTCGACATGTGGGAAGGGAAAACTTTCTTCGGAAGTGTGTATACATCCATTAAGAAGCCCATATGACAGCAATGCATGAGAATTGTAATTATTGAGTAAAACAATATTCTAAACTTCCATTAATGAGTAATGACTGATTCCACTATTGAGTTCAGTTATACACTATGTTGGTGTTAAAGTTATTTTATTTGTTTGACTGCTGCATATAGGTTCGGACAATTGGATGACACAGCTAGAAAAATTTATGGGGAGGGAATTCTTTCACATTCCCTCCCCAAGCTTTAAAGTGGGAAGGGAATTCCCACTTTTCTCTCCCCAGAATTTATGGCCCTGCATAAAACTGTTGGTACAGTCATTTCTATCTATTTTCATGTACATTAATGCTATGTAGCTGGTCAAACTTATTCAGTTTTTCAGAGTATTTATTTAGCATGTCTTCTAGATATCTGTGGTTTAATCATCTCAACTCAGCTGTGGTGAATGTGTACAGCTTCAGTAGATTCTGTCGGTTATGTTGCTGTCGTTACTGTAATTGCAATGTGAATTTATTGATTGATTACTGTTATTATTTACACTCCATGACTTTCTGTTTATGGAGATAATTACACTGTTTATGTGTTTTAATTGCATTGTGAAAGAGCAATGCACTTGTTTCAGTTTGGCACAGTTGACTACACTTGACAGGTGTTTGATAAACTATAGGTCACTTAGGTACCTTAGGATAAAAGGTCCAGGGACTTCTTGGCTTTGCCTTTATGGGGCCTCAGAACTTCAACCATTATGTTGGCTCACAACTGACATACAGTTAATTTCTAACAGCAATATTACCTCAAATATTGACTTTGTAAGTTAAAAGCCATGTGTAAATTTTGATTTGTTTAATATGAGAATATTTAACATACATGTACATAACTTTTAACGAATTTTAGTGAAGGAAAAGTAGTGTGTTGCTGTACTTTAAGAGAAAGTTTTAATAATTCAACTTGTTTTGAATACTACCAGTAATCTAATCTAATGACTTCTATAGCTAATCTAATCTAATCCAGTAACTTCTATAGTGCCGTTATCATAATGTCCAAGACAACAGTCGATGGTTGCTATTAACTGAAGAAATACTAGTAACAAAGAAACAGTTTCATTCCTGTTTTGCAGTACTTTTAATCTGTTACAACATAATCTTGAAGCCAAGTATTTACAGTCTTGCATGCAATGTGACTTCATACAGTACCAGGTAGTCTAACAGCGTTTAGTCAAACGCTTGATTTCCTGCACAGATAGATGTGTTTGTAACCAAGCTATTGAAAAGTTTTGAAAAGTCTGTTGTGCTTTCTGAAATAGTTCATAAACTGGGCCATGGTTAAACAGACTGATACTTAAATAACCTAAAATATTACAATTCTGTAACTGTAAATCTGTACACAGTGCAGTACACCATCATCGTCAGTGAGTTCCACTGTTGCACAGTGCTGTTTTTCTGGCTTGGCCCAGATTCTGAGCTGATACTACTACCAAACAATCTTACTCTTGCAGACGTGATATGATATAGCACGAGTGAGTGAGATGGTCTTCCTGACACCACTTTTTTGTTGTACTGAGAAATTGAGAAGACTTACATTACTTTATTTTGCCTGATGATATAACTTAAATTGTATACATTAAACAATGTTGAAGTATGTTCAATGTATTTTAAATAAGGGGTTTATGGTAATGCAGTGATTAATGTGTTGACATGTCAATGTAGAAGTTGGGGATTCAAATCCATGGCAGTTTTGAGATTTCTACCCCACTTGTCCACCATAGCAAACTCAAGACAGGTTTTTTGAGTCTCGGTCTTGAGAACCTATTGTCTTGGTCTTGAAGCAGTTTCTTGACTTTATTGAAACTGTCTTGGAGTGAAAGTCTTGTTTTGTCTTGAACAAGCAGTCTCAGTAAGTCTTGCACAAACTGAGTTCTTGAGTTCTCGCATTGTATAATTGGCTTATACTGAATTGAACAGGTAACTCATCTCAGTGAGGCTATGCTTGAGGATCTCGTATTCATAATATTTATTGGTATTTAAGGCAAGCTGGGAAACTAGGCATATGTGAGTTGGTTTTTTTCTCATCATTTATTTTGTGCTACCGTCTGGAATAAAATCTGAGAATCCTCAGTCTTGTACTATCTTGTACCTCGTCTCATCGTCTCAGTTTTGGTACCCCACAGTCTTTATCTTGATCTCAGATTTGGAACCCCACTCTCTTGATCGTGTCTTGGTCTGGAAGTTTAAGTCTTGCATACAACACTGGGTTAACTTAATGGACAACTCTTCTCTTAAATAATGCTTAAAATAATAATCAGTTGTCTTGATAACATATATTTGTACAATTCATATACATACCATACATTCATGCATGCTCATACATACATTTACGTACATATAATTAATTCATACATGCACAGATGTATTTATGTATGATTCATTCATATGTTCATTAATGCCATCATGGATACATACAAACACACATGTACAATGTACATGCATATATGATTTATTATACATTCATAAATGCAGTCAATCATAGATACACAATTACTGTACATTCAACACAACTTGGTCCAGAGACTCTGAAAATCCATGCCATCTTCAGCTTCAGGTTGATTCCTCGTTTGTGCATGGGCCTGCCACTAGTCACTCAGCTTACTGTGCATTGTATTGTTTTGCTAACTGATGTAATGTATTAGTTCGTAATGACATTTAACATCATATGTGACCCAAGGGATCAAAATGAGTCGGATGTCGGCAATTTACATTCCTAGGAAAACAGCAAAATATGATCAGATGTCACTTTTTCTTATTTTAAGAGTTTAATGGAAATGGGTAAAAAGAATTTTTTTACATTTTTGATTTCTCACATTTTATGAAATTCATTGTTTTAATGTGTATTTTCGGAATTTTGTACAGAGAATACTTTTATTTTTTGTGATTATATATTAAAATATATGAAAAATTAAAATAAAATACTTAATCATTCGTAACTTTGTCAAAAAATAAGGTAGAACCAAACTTTTGGTGTCATTTTAAAGCAAAAATGTGGTCTTTAAGAATATGTAAAATACTCATATTCTAAAATTTCCGACATGCGACTAATTTTGATCCCTTGGGTCACATATTGGCTAGCTCAGAGAGTGCCTCTGAGTAGATATTTTTTGTAGTAATAATGCTCAATTACATTACATTACATTTGCTTATATGTTGTTTGTGATTTCTGAAGGCCACAGCCGTTGTGTTGATATTTGTCGCCGGATGGATCAGTCGTGAGTTCTTCTCCTACCAGCATAACCTGGTTCCACTCGTCAGTTCCTCTCTGGTTCCGGTCTTCATTGTCTTCGTGACTGGTCTTCTGCTCTTCATCTTTGTTGCTGTTGGATGCGTTGCGCTCATCAAGGAAAACAAATGTCTGCTTGCATTGGTTAGTCAATCAATCAATCAATCAATCAATTGTGAGAATGGGTAGTCTGTCAGTCAGTGTGTGTAGTTACTGTGTATTGTGTAATGACGCTGTATCATAACAAAGATGATTAGCGTCGCCCTCCTGCTTTATCCATGATTGAGACTGGCACTGCTCGAGTACAGCAGTGGCAGAGTTCAGTAAGTCAGTCAGTTATCTGGATATTTATAGATTGCACCTTCTAATAGCCTCTTGAAAGTGTTTTCACTGACCTAAATGATTATATATCGATTAAGAATAAAAAACCTGTATTGTCTGGGTCTTGTACACATGTACAGCCAAACCAGAGGAACGATGGAAGATAAGTGAAACATTCTTGACACACAGTACACGTACCAACTAGCAAACCCTTGGTTGATAGTTGGCCTTTCATATGCCGAGGCTAAGGAAATGAAGTCGCTAACATTTCATACCATGACTGCTTCAGGGATAGCTCAAGGGACTGCTCCTCTTGCTCTACTCGAGACAAAATAGTGCAGCAAAATTTCTATTGTATATCTTTTGTAACTTGTGTTCCAGTTTTTCAAGCCTTGTGGATTTCAAGCGATACTGTGCTATGGATTGTGATTCGGAGTTTCTCTTTGCTTAGAACAACCATCATTTGATGGGTTGTGCATGGCCATAATGGCTCTATATTATAAGTTTCCAGATTAGATTAGATTAGAATGAAAGCCAAGGACAACAGCGGTGACTATTGACATCTTGTGACTTTTGGTCTTGTTGTAGTTCTTCGTGTTTTTGGTGGTGCTGTTTCTGGCGTTTCTGAGCGGCTTCGTGGCCTCGATTTTTTGTAAAGACCAGTTTGATGCAAACATCTACGCTGAACTTCGCAATGGAATCAACGACTACAAGACTGATTTGAACAAACAAGATTACATCGACTTCATTCAAAAAGAGGCAAACTGTTTACTCTATTTACTAATCATTTGAGTTACCTACCAGTTAATGAATACAGTCACTTAATCAGTCTGTCAGCTATCTCAAAAAGTCCTGGTACTTGTAAAACTTGTTATGTAATTAGTGTTTGAAGGTACGTGTAATTTACTTCCATGCATTGATATAAGTACATAGAATACATATTAAGTTACCAATTTGGTAACATTTGATGTACTTGCTTTGATTATGTAATCAGTGTATGTAAATATCTAATATCCATAGGTTGGATAGATGGATGAATGGAGATGTGTGATATATATATACATGTTAGAATTAGTAACGTCATGACTATTTTTATTCATATTTGAGTTGCTAAGGGCCATGGAATACAGTTAATGTCAGAGAAGATTTGTTTACTGCTGTTTGAGTAACTTGTGCTGAACAGCAGAAGCCAAAGGTTGGGCAAATCAAGATTATTGACAGTCACTTGATAAACCTTGTTGATAATATTTGAGCTAACTGAAGCAGCTGTATCAATTCAGATTTCATATCAGTTGTTTATCAATGTTGAAACCTCTTAACCGTGTCTAAAACTGTGCTTGTTGATTTAGTACTTCTTCTGTTATTATGTGACTGGTTTTTCTGAGTGTATGCTCTCACTGAGCATAATTTGCATAATATCTCTAAAAATCCTTTCTTCTGTTTGGTACTTGATGAGTCTGTTCAAAATGCATACATCCGGGCCGGATGTAATGAAGTCCTATGACGACAGACATGACCATGCATGGCCACTCCATCATGTTTGCAACAGATAAACTCTTACTTAAAGTTAATGTATGGGAAGAGAGATAAGTGTATTGTAGTTTAATGTGACCAGGTTATTGTTGAAGTCTAAGATGGTGCTGTATGAGGTTTGAAGAGTTTCTATGTATGTATATATGTATATACATGTATGCACCTATGTGTATGTACTGTGTCTGTGTTTATGCAGGCCCTTATGATGGCACCTGTTAAGTATCTTATAAATGTGCCGACTTTTCTACGTGAGTGATGTTGACATTCTTTAAGAACATAAGTTCATATGACAACAAATTCTGCTCGGATAAGTCTCCAATGGCGGGCCCCTGTGAACACATAGGGCTCAAGCTATAGAGCTTCACCCATAGTTGACAGTTTGAATGAAAGTTGTTTCGTTTTCCAGGATTTCTGTGTGTGTAACACTTTCTGGGAATTTCTCTGAGCTGAATACTTTGCATTAGTGATGTAGCTTTTCCGGAAAAGTATTTTGCGGAAAATTGTCCGGAAATTTTCCAGAAATTTTCCGCAGAACCAGAAAAATACATTTAACTCAGATTTTCAGTATGAGATGACACTAGAAAATTTATGTTTTTTAAGTTCCTTTTATTTACAGTATTTCTGTCAATGCGGGCAACGTTCACCTTAAAAGAATTAAAATAAACATTAAAGACTGTTCATTAGAGGTTCAGGCTAGAGTAGCCTAGTTTGATAAGTTGTTAGTGTTATAAACTATCAGTATATACTGTCTGGCAATTTGACATTTCGTCAGCTGCTCAGCTATTAGTCAGCTTTGCCTTAGTCCATACACCACTCACAGAAGGCAACAGCTCATAGACAAACAATTAAACTAAAAAACACCTTCTTTTGCTACTTACCAAGAAAAGCAGATTTGAAAATGGATTAGCGGTCTCTAGATTAGTGTCAGACCGCAATGGCAATAACATTATATTTTCAGACATAAAATAATAGTATTTTAGGCCAGAATTAATTTGTTGCAGTGTTAAAATGGTGTCTGTAATACTCTGAATCAATTGTTGTTTTTGTATCATATTTTCATAACTAAAATAGACTAAATCGTTGAGTCACGAAAAAGTTGATTGATGGGGGGGGTAAGCTTTTAGAAAAGTTGACGACCGGGGGGTAGTAACAAGTATTTTCCCACAAAAGTTTTCGACAGGGTTAGTAACGCCCCACCGCGCTACCCCTCCGTGCAACGTGCAAAATTCGTAAAACGTCTGGAAATAACTGCCGGAACGCTAAGTGGAAAGCGTTCCGGCTCATTTCACAATAAGTGCCGGAGCGCGCGGAAAGGTAGTTAAGTACCGGAACGCCGCTCCGGACCGCTCCGGCTCGTCTACACCCCTGGTAATACTACTGAATCAATTGCTGTTTTTGTATCATATTTTCATAACTAAAATAGACTAAATCGTAAAAATATTGTTTCTAAATTAACAGTGAAGTTTAATTCCAATTAATTCCTAAATGTATTGTCGTTGTTGAGCCTTGTGAACACACTGAACAGTAAGCTCTAACAGTGCCATCTATTGAATAAACATATCAGTTATAACTACATAAGACAGTTTAGAGTGAGTGATGTTTAAACATTATTATGCATTTAAAATTTAAATTGTTATTTAGAAATATTATATTGACGGAAAAATATCGGGAAATTTTCCGGAAAAAAACAGTGGAAATTTTCCGAAATTTTCCGGAAAAATATGAAATTTTCCGGACAATTTTTCCGCCTCACATCACTACTTTGCATTGTCACATAACATTACTTTGCATTGTCACATAACATTACTTTGCATTGTCATGTGACATTACTTTGCATTGTCATGTGACATTACTTTGCATTGTCACATAACATTACTTTGCATTGTCATGTGACATTACTTTGCATTGTCACGTAACATTACTTTGCATTGTCACTTGACATTACTTTGCATTGTGTTGCATTAATTTATGTTGGTCTGTGCATTTAGGTGTTCTGTTGTGGTGTGGACAATTACACGGATTGGAAGACAACGTCCTGGTTCAACGCATCCAATCCGGATATCGCTTATCCCACCAGTTGTTGCAAGAATGGCGTCTGTCACTATAGAGAAAACCCAGATCGAAATCTCAATGGAAAGGTAGTCACTCCTGGGTCAATGCTAGTAAAATTACTGAACATCAAAAGCAGAGTAGTTTATGTTGCTGCATTTTATTTACCAGCCTCTCATTTGTACTCAGAGGCAGAGATCTGTGGTTGAAGAATATTTCATTCGACTCTAAACATAACAGTGCCATTCCAGGTCAACCTCCCAGTTACACTGCACTTAATGCCCAGGGGCCACTCTACTTTGTTCTTTAAAAATCTCTAAAACTGTCCTATTTAGCTGGGGTTGGATCGGAGCACGTCTGAGTAGTCTACCTTGAAGGAGCACTATACAAAACTTCCTTAATGATAAATAATATAGTAATAGTAGTAGTAATAGTAATAATAATAATAGTAGTAGTAGTAGTATAATAATAATAATAATAACAGCCTGATAACTGTTCTTTACAGCTTAAGAGACATAACCAGTTATCAATGTCACTTGAGGCACGGGATTAAAACCTTGGACCCGGAGGTAAAGGGCAAATGCATAATACAATCTGCCCCATTGTTGTTCAGTAAGGTGTACATATGAAGTTACTGAAGGACGTACTGACTAAAAGCTTACCCACCATAGCCTGGTTTCTGGTTTTCTCTGTGGCTTATTGGATTTTGACCCAGCTTTATCAGTGGATTATGAGTTTTTACTATGAGATCACTTGAAATGACCATTAATGTCATAAGCATTATGAGAATTATGACACTATAGAAGTCGGAATAGATCAGAATCCAAACACGTTGAAGCATTACTAATTTGTTACTTTGATTGTTTGGTTTCTGAGTTAAATGGCTTTTTATTGGGTTCTTTTCTCTGCCAACTGTCTCTTTGATGGACCACCTGGCAGCCTTGTGATGGATTATTAGCCAGCCCCAGTGCTTGTTTAGCAGTTGCAGTTCATGATGTGACTCAATGTAAACATTACCAAATGACAATGTTTGCCATCTGATTGAATGTTAACAGAACAGGAACTGTGTAAAGCATACACACCTACACACACATCCCTATGCACACACCTATGCACACATACACACACACGCACACACACACACACACACACACCTATACACACAACTACACAACCTACACACACACTCACACACAGATAGATGTATGTTTATATAGCACACGTGTAAACTGAACTGAGTTCTCTAGTTTGCTAATCCCGGATCTCTTGTCCAGTAATCTTACATGACTTAGAGATTCTACTGGTGCCTCAAGTTCATGACCTAAGTGTCACTCTTGATTCGATTGTCATTGGAGTTTCACAGCACAATAGTTCAATATTGTTTCTGTAATATCTATTAATTATTTGGGCCAAATAATTGGATACAGATGTACTTATCATTTCCTGTAGCGTTCAACTTGTAACTTGTAGCATTTTGTCTGCAAGAGTGAAAGAATAAACGATATACTATGTTGTGTTTTTGGCTCCTACAATAAATGATTGATGGTTTTCTGAGTTGCTATGATGATTGATAGTGGTTGAAGTTGCCATGGTTATTGGACGTTGTTTTTGTGTTTAGGGTTGCTATGGTGAAGTGAAGCATTTAGTTTCCAACCATTTTGTCATCTTCGTGTCATCTGCAACAGCATGTTCACTGCTTGTGGTATGGTCTTTGGTTTATTAGATGACTTACTGATAAGTGTGTCATTTTTATCCTATTAAAAAATTTACGGCATGTATCACCAGCTCAAATCTTCAGAGGCACTTTGTACAGATCTTAGTTTCTCAGAGACCACGCTTTTTCTTCGATTTTCCTCACTGACTCATTTGAGTCTTTCAATCAATTTATTTTTGAAACTAGCAAATTACTCAATTATTTATCCTTGTAGGTTATTACTCTACTGTAGTTGTGTTTGCACTTGTACTCATTTATGGATGTATGTAGCTGAACATTTGTATAGGAGCTGTTTTAGGAGCTCTCAAAAGTGTGGTGAACGTGATTTCGTTAGGGTGACATGTTCGTGCCAGTGCAAATTCTCATTGAAAACAAAAATTAACAACTCAGTCCTATGAACAAATAGGTGGCATAATGAATTATATTATGTAACTTTTGTAAATGCAGAAAAATTCTGACTCTTGTTGCAGTGAGCCCTACCAGTAATTACGTAGTTTATGTGGTTATTCTGGCTGTGACTGACACTGGCAGCTTCCTTAGGCATACCAGGGTGTGTGTGACCAACGAGGCTCTCCCAAGAGGAGGATCTTGTTCTGTTCTAGGGTATGGTACTGTTTGTTTGGTTAACCAAATGCGTGTTGTCATCATTTCAGGTGCTGGGAATGATCTGCAGTTGCGTGCTTTTCTGCCACGGAAGACGTCGTGAAACACGTCATTACGTTGGACTCACTAATTCAGAAGAAACTGAGTAAAGCTATCATCCTCTGATGATGGATGGTCCACCTCTGACCAAGTGGCTTCTGTCTCTACTCTTATTAAATAAGGCTTTTGTGTGAAAGTAATTATTTTGTAACAGTTTACTTGCTGAAGTAAAACTGTTCTATACAGTATACCTGTGTACATGCCAAAGTAACGTTATATACCGTTGTACTTGCTAAAGTAAAACATTTTATGTGCCATTTTGTATGCCGACGTAACACGTACATACACCAGTTTAAATGCCAAATTAATGTTATTTTACACAAGGTTGCTAGCTGAAATAACAGTTTTGCATACCAGCTCACATCCCAAAGTGACACTGCTTTGTATCAGTTTACAAAGTTACACCGTTGCATACCTTGTAGCGGTATGCATTACAGTGGCATGTAAATTGTCATCATTATTATACCGGTTGCACTTATATATTAATTGCTGAAATAGGTATTTTATATCAGTTTAGATGCCAAAGTGTATTTTACATCCAAAAACTTATTCATAAACTGCCTCGCATTGAGCAATCACTGGACTAGTGGCACCACTTTTGCTGTTTATTAAAGCTAGCCACACTAAATTCTTGGGAAAATGTATCATTGCAGGCAGAAAGCTCATTGCTGTCGTGTATCATAAATGTCAGAAATTGTACATAACTTGTGGGTTTCAGCGTGGTTGTTTGTTAATCCAGTTGTCTTTCAACTTTGTGTTGTATGTTTGGATCCGGGTGAATCAAGTAAAATTGCTGTTGGGCCATGCAACCTCAAATCAAATCAAAATTTGTTTATTTGTGGTAGTTAAGCTGACACAGACGCAATTTAAACAGGCAATATTGTTCAGGGCATTCTAGAAACAGTCACAGAGTAAAGACTAAATATGTTAGTAGACGTGTTTATAAAGAATACGTGAAATATGGTTACGGTGAACTTTAATAGGTAATGAGAATTTATGTGTTTTAGCTTGAAGGTTTTGTCTATATTCATTGCTATGGAGAGGAGGGAGCAAAGTCCGAAGGACTTGGTTAGTGTCATTGTTAATGGCTTGAAAAAGTCTGTCATTAGACGCCTTGGCCAGTTGAGTGACACTTCGGATCATTCTGTTGATCAAGTGGTCAATCTTGTCTCAACCTTTTTGCTAGAATAGCCCCACCAAACTGTAATGAACAGTTGTGTTGTTGTTGGATTATTATTGTTTTTCATCAGAGAAAATTAAGGGGAGCTCTGCTTGGAAATGGCTGGTAGTTCACTTACAGTTTTCTGGTGGATTATGTGCTGCAGAAAGTGGAAGTACTGCATCGCTAATGGAAGACAGAGTTTCCTTATTGTCTCTCGATACATGCATAAGGTGGTAACCAAGGCATTTGATGAATATGTAATAATAATTATTATTATCACTATCAATATTTTTTTTATCTAAGAAGTTTTACACAGCACAGTAACTGCTATTACACATCAAATGGATAGCTTGAGGTAGGGTTGCTGGTCGTGTTTGTGCTTCACTTTATGTCGGCATTCTTACACGAATCCTGTTAGATAGGAGAAGGCTTGTACTGATTAAACAATTACCCTACATTACCTATGAAATTTATTTGAATACAAAGAGAGACGAAAGTGCTTCCTTCTGGCTGCCAAATGGGTCCAGGATATTGAACTTGTTGTGTAACAACAGTAGTTCAATTAGTTTTCAATGAATCTATTTTTTTGTTTTTGTATTAAGTGGATGAACATTCCAATAATTTTTATGTTAATAATGAAGACGTTAATATTAGTAATAAATATAACTAGAAAAGTGATAACTATAACAAAATAGTTAAGAGTTGTATTATAAATGTAATAAATATAACTAAAAATGTAAAATATAACTAAATAGTTAATAGTTGTGTTATACATGTAATAAATATAACTTAAAAAGTAATAAATATAACTAAATAGTTAATTCTTTTGTTTACATGTAATAACCGAAGTTCATTCAGTGTTTTTGAGGATCTGTGTTTTGATTTTGTATTAAGTATTTAAAAATTCTGATAATGTTTGTGATAATAACAAAAGTGTTAATATTAAGTGTAACTATTTTATTGACTGACTGCACTACCACCTGTGAACTCAAACAGCTTTCTGCACTTCCAGTTAATATCGCTTTCTACTTTATGCACTTAACATACCTACTAGTAGGATTGCAAATGTAAAATCGAAATAATTTGGATACTTAACTTACAAACCTCTTTTCGTGCGTTGACAGTCCAGCATGCTTACCACTAGAGTGACTAGACCATCATGCATAAACTTCAAATTTTTTAAATAAGAGCTAATATTAAGAAATGATAAATTTTATTGTAGTAGTGTCTTAAGATTTTGAAGCCAAACCAGGTTTGGCAGTCGAGTGACTCATTTGCAGCTGCAAGATAATTTGTTCATTTTGTAATTTGATTATTTGTTGCATTTATTCTGTTGAATTCATTGCTTATGCTGCCTGAAAACATGTTTTTATCTAGTTCTTAGGGGATTATGTAGATATATTTTACTTCTAAACTGGTGAATTTTCACGGTCTGTCGAAAGACGCTTTGAGAGGCATTTAAAGGGTGCTCTTTAATTCTGGATATATACAAATAGTGTAATGTAAAGACAATTTACTAGTGGCAAGCTTCAATAAAATACATGTTTGTAGACACTGTATCTTTCTTATGGTTAATTGCTTGGCATGTGGTTCATGCATGTCTGGCAGTGCATGCTCTGCCACATTTTCCTTCAATGTATATTTTTGTCTCTGGAGACAATGTATAAATGGGGAGGAGACACTATGTTTGATTCATTACCTTGATTAAAGTTTATTTCCTTACTGTGTTGTCTCAGAATTTTACATCTATGCATGTTAATGAGATTTCATTGTTTCTAAAGACATTAAAGGTAAGGTTATCCGGCACATGCACTACAATCTGTGATCGAGTTGTGTATATTTGCATTTCACTGTTCATTACCTTGTTACCTTGTGCTGTCAGTTCCTGGAACTCTAGCGACCTTCATGATCAAGCCTTCCACATCTCAGTTCTGCCAAATTCATTCCAGTTGTTTCATGTATCTCGTCCATCCACTTTTTCCTTGGTCGTCCTTGTTTTCTCCTTCCCTCTCCATATGCTAACATCATTTCCTTTTCCAATCCATCTGATCGCATGACATGACCAAAGAACCTCAACTTTGCTCTTAGCACTGTTTGTTGTAGTGTCTCTTCATTCTCAATTCCGATACTCATGCGCACCCAATCGTTGGTCCTTTTCTCTTTCCATGATACTCTGCATCTTCCTCCATATCCACATTTGCATGATTTTTTTTTTCATTTTCTTGGTCATTGTCCATGTCTCACTGCCGTATGTTACTGTTGGTATGATCAGAGCCTTCACCAATCTTTTTTTCGTGTCTATACTCACATGTTTGTCCTTCCATATGTTTCCAGACCATTCATTGCAGTTTTTATATCGCTGACTCTACGATTTATTTCCATATCACACTTTACCTCTTTTTCTATTACTGATCCCAAAAACGTGAAGCTAGTTACCGTTTCTATTTCCTCTCCATCTACTACAAAACTGTCCTCCTCCTCTGTTGTCATGATCATATTTTATATTGAAGTAGAGTCCTGCTTTCTCACTTTCACTCTTGAGCCTTCTTATTAGTTCTACCAAATCGGTTTTTTTACCCACTTGTTGTATCAGCGTATCTCAGATTGTTTATTGTTCTTCCCGCTATCTTTATTCCTTCCATAGCCTCATCCATTCCCGCCTGCCTCATTATCCTTTCAGCATACATATTAAATAGGAAAGGAGACAGAATGCATCCTTGCCGCATTTCCTAATCCTGAATCTGTCAGTATCTCCATATTCAGTCCTTATCACCGCTATCTGATCTTCGTACAAACCCCTAAGAAGTTGAATCAAGTGTTTCGGTATTCCCATTTCTCCCAAGGTTTTCCACATCAATTCATGATTAATGCAGTCAAACGCTTTGCTATAATCAATGAAGCATATGTATACTTTCTGTCCAAACTCCCTTTGTCTCTCCATTATCCACCTCATATTGGCAATATGATCACGTGTTCCACGAAATTTCCTAAATCCTGCTTGACTATCAGGAAGCTCTCTCTCTGTACTCTCCATTCTTTTATGTATTATTTTGAGTAATATTTTGCTTATGTGTGATATCATTGCTATTGTCCTGTAATTTTCACACTCTTTTGCGTCTCCTTTTTTAAATAAAGGGATAAAGACTGAACTTTGGTAATAGATGTTTATAATGTCTGAATATAAAGAGACTTTCAGGTACCAATACAAATGCATATTTTGCCAAGTCAGAACATGTGATTCACTTACATTTTGATTACATTGCTTGTTTAATAGGTGCTGGTATTTGTGGAACAGTACAACAGTTGTAGCGTTTTTCTGCTAGAAATTATAGGATTCTGCATATTTTATTGTGAAGTGATGTGGAGTCCCGATACATCAGCCTTTCATTTTTTAATTTCCCTTTACCGTAATCCAAATTAGTAGTTGAATTACATAACCCACCAGGATAGGTTCCTCCATTGTTGGTTTGGGCATGATTACCAATTGATCCTTCAGTGACAGGATCCTGCTTTCCAAGTACTTTATTTCAGTATAAATGTAAAAGTTCGTTACTTACCTACTTATCTATGCTTCCTTATGAAGCTAATGGGCATGTGGCTAATGCTAACAAATGTGTTACCTACTTAAATTGAACAATCACATGACCTTAATAATACTAATAAAGTAGACCGACTTATGTGTGTGAGGCTAAAATATGTCTGGTAAAAGCATTGACTACTGTGGCTAGAGTGCTAGTTGGGAGGTTGAAAAAGTGTTCTGTTATTTCATTGCTGCGATCTTGTTTGCAACTCAGCTGAACGATTGTTATATTATTATTAGTATTGTTATTACGCATTTATTAAGCACTACTATCTAATGACCAAAACATCAATCAGTGGCACTGAGCAATTGTGAGTGAAGGATTTGCTTGTTATGCTCAAAGTCTTTACGCAGGAACCGTCTCGGGGGAGGTTTGTTATCCTATGATTGACGCATGTTGCATGATTCGATTTTTACAATAAACCAACTTTCTATATTTTGTGTTAAATTCAATTGCAATCCGAGAGTGGGATTGTTGTTGACAAGGTTTCACTCATGGAAGTCAAGGGAATTCATGCACTTGTTATAACACACTTCATCATTATCACAACATAGGGACTTGAATTTCAAAATTAATTCATCAAAAGTAGGTTCATTGTAATGTAACTTCGTTATGAGATGGTTATTGATAAAGCCCCTAAAGACATAGTATTGTAGAGTTTCGGTTGTATATTCAACAATGTCAACTTGTATATCTTACCTTGAACAACCTCAACCTCTTAAGTCCAAAGCAATCTGGTTATGTAAGAAATCACTCCGTTGAAACTACAGACTTACCTGTATACCAAACATATCCTGGTGATCAACAAATCTTTTGGACAATCGCCCAAACAGGGATCTTACGGTTAAATAAATCAGGTGTTTCTTCCTCATCCATCCGTAATATAACCAAAGCCACTACCATTGCTAAACTCCTATATGCCTCACCATCCTGGTGGGCCTATTCCTGGCTCCGATAAAGAATGCCTGAAAACCTCAAAAAAGAGCCAAACGCCTAGGTTACCTAGAACAATCCTTTCCAACAGTCTCTGAACTCGCAAAATACAGCCGATGCAAAACTCCTTTTCATCCATCCATTACACAACCCCAAAGCCAGTCATGTGGTCTCGAGACCGAAAAAATGCGGTCTCGGTCTTGAACCTACCGGTCTTGGTCTTGCTCTTGGGCGTCTGGTCTCGGTCATTCACCTTTGGTCTTGGCTTTTGGTGTGAACAAGAGTGTTGTATTTGTTAAATGTTGTTGATATTTCCGGTTATTCAGGGATTTCTGAGATAGCTTCGAATTCATGCGACGATCCGCCAAGGACAAAGTGAGAGAGGACCTCGTTGTTCGCTTCTTATCAGAAGCGACAAGAAAACGTTGAGACAGTTAACCCTTTGCTGCTTTAGTGACTATAGTTAGGCTTACACTGATGCAGTTTCTCAAGGCAAAAGCAGTAGTCGGGCAAGCATTGGAAATCAGGTATTTGGTGGGGAATTTTTCTCTACTTGCAAAATTTTTGTATTCCGCAGCACCTGAGCCTGTTGATAGCGTGTTTAGCTGTTATGTGCTCTTCGTGAGACCTCACAAACTTAGGGACATAAACTATAACTATAAATATCATAAGTATCTGATTTGAATTATGGGAATAAGCCTTTGTAACACTACAGTTGAGCATTGGATTTATGGTCTGGAGGCTTAGGTTTTGGACAATGCGGTCTCGGTCTTGGTCTTGAGCACACAACCATATTCTCCCACCCAAAGACAACTCCCACCCAAAGACAACTCTCCCAGATCCTATTTACTAGTTTATTTTAAAATGTTCTAATTACTTTTAAATTTTAATTATCCATTATCACTCATGTTAGCATTTCTGCGTTTTTGTCAGATTGTTTTTATCAATAAACGAATATAGTAAGTACAAAACGGCACATCTGCTGACTGCTGGTAGTTTGTTTTCTTTAATTAAAAGGGCGTATTCACATCGGCCCTCAGATAATCGAAGAAACCAATTACAATGCGATGTAGCCTAAAGGCCATACAATTCAGCAGAATGAGCCAAAAGTTGGCCTTCATAGTACTTAGCGCTATTTGTTTCTAACAAATTTTAATTTCCCCGAGGATGAGTATATGCGCGACATAAATATTGTAAAATATTTGTAATCTTTGGTAGTGAACGTATCCTGACCTGATTTCCGAATGCAACCTGACCCAATTTACGACGCAGGTTTCTCTGCATTCCTTATTACTCGCGAGCTGAATTAACGAAATTCAAGTTAAAAATCTAAATAAATAAAAAACTCGTAACTGATGAGCGTCTAATTTTATTTCCATGTGTTACCGATGTTCTACTATTATATAATTTGACGTTTTCAGTGAGTACACGGCCTGAGTTTCTTGCTTCTAAGGTGGTTGCTTAGGACTCTGCGTGTGTAGCTAGTCATCAATATTATTCGACTTTTTATGTAGCGCCTTTCAGAAAATAGGACGTTCTTAAGACAATAGTACAGATTGTTATTTAAAAAATCTATTTTGATTTTACGAAGTTTGATCCAAAGATCTGATCTATACGTTAAATTTTTCCCGAAGACGAGATCGAGTTTTCGTTTTCATCATACGTTCAGTTTAAAAATATAAAAATTGTGATAAGGCTAGTTTTAATGATTACACCGATATGCAGCCTGTTAGTTTTAATTCCAATCGTAGGCCTATGCGAAGTTTCATATTGTTAGTTTACAGCTGTATAACTGTATATTAAGTTAGACTTTTAAAATTGTTTATAATATTGCGTTATTTTTTTCTACTGACATTGTAATACTTTTTCACTGTTGTAGGCCCTATGCATTGTTTTAAAGTGTGGACGTTTGTCGTGCGCTAATGAAGTAGAGCTGTACCGATTAAACGGCCATACGCTATAATCGGGCCGATTATTAGAACAATCGGTATAATCGGGTATAAAGCAGAAATAATCGGTTAATCGGTGCCGATGTCAAAATTGTGTTATAATTAACTAATTTTACTTTAATTATTGCATATTCCAAGTTTTTCATCGATAAGAATCTATCGTTTTACGTCCCTTATTATTTACGCATTAAAACATATCGTTAACAACTTCCCAACTTAATTTAAACGTCCACCCTTATAGTTGTGACGATAGATTACTGGTTTATGTTTCGGAACCGAACATTTTGACTAAGAAAATAATGAAATATTTGGTCTCATAAATTGGGTATTGGCAGCTTAATAATCGGCTATACGCGGTATCGGTATCGGCAATTTAAAAATCGGCAATACGCGGTATCGGCATAATCGGCAAAAAGCGATATCGGTACAGCTCTATAATGAAGATTATTTACTTACTTTCGATTCAAAAATCAGTCATTAATTATGATGTGGGACCACTTATTGTCATACTCAAATGCAGTGTTTTGGTTTTAAAGCTGCAGTTATTCTGTACAGTTGTGCAAGAGAGTCAGACTAATTCTGTTAGAAATTATATGACCAAGGTCAAGAAAAAGGACCACTTATTGCAAATTGACTTTTTCATAAGAACTCATATCTTGAGCAAGTCAGCCTGAAAATTCTTGCACTGGTTTGTCCAAAATTTATGCACTCTGTGTCATTTTCAATAAGTATACATAAACCTCTTTACATGTAAGATGTAAGGGTTTGATACACCATATAACCATAACCATAACCATAACCACGCTTTTATTGAAACCAGTTGAACAAAAGGTTTGACAAGAGACAAGATAAACAATGATGATGTTGGTTCAAAGGGGAGTCCTAAAAGGGCCTAAGCCCCGCTGACAAGGGTCACCCTAAAGTAAAGTAATGCTAGTAATAAGGTGGTCGGGAAATATCTATAAGTCTCTGTTTTAAAAGATATACCTCTGTATATAAAAGATATGAATGATATTTTTAAAAGGCATCATGCAAAAATTGTCAGATTCAGACTTGTTTTTTTAAGGATCACTTGACGACCGACCCACAGGTGTCTGAAGAATGGCCGTCTTTTTTGACCATCATGTGCAGCTTCCGTATCCTGGACAGGTGACAGATATTCAGTGGCACAAGACGCATCCACTGCTTGCCATCGCATGCATCAGTCAGACAAATGGTGCCACAGTTACAATCTGCCAGGAAGAGGTCAGCTCAACTTTGTTCTCAGTCAGTCAGTCAGGCAGCCAGCCAGACTGAGCCAGTCAGTCATTCTGTCAGATACTGTATTGTATTGCATTGTATTGTACTGTGTTGTATTGTTGGTACTGTTGGAGCAAACCCTTACCAGACTATTGTACTATTAAGTAAGTAAGTAAGTAAGTATATTCTTTATTAAACCGGTTGCAGAAGAGCTGCACTCTGGTGTACAGACATTGTACGAAAAATTTATACAAAATCAATAGGAGTACAGCATTCTTTCTATAAATGTTTTCCTCATATTATTGTCAATAAGAGACAAGCCCCGTCATGAGACCATGAGCATACTATTAGGTCATAGGTAGTAGATTTCCTTGGTGGGGCAACTTATGTAAAACATGCCCCTGGTTGTTAGAACAGCTGTGAAGAGACCGATATCAGCCTGCCGGGCCAACATGGCTGGTCAAATGCAGTATTGTATTGTATTGCATTGCTAATTTTATTGTATAATTTGTTTTTGCATTGTTAGTGTGCACCTTTGAATCTTTGATAGAGACTTTATTCTATTGTATTGCTGGTTGTGTTAGGGTGAACCTTTGCCCGATGCAGTGATCCGTCGAACACGAATGGCCACAACACTCGCTTGGCATCCGATGAGAAAGGTGTTGGCCATTGGATGGGAGACCGGGGAGATCATAATACGCAGTGAACAAGAAAAAGAAACCAATGAAGGCGCTCGCATCCACAAAGCCGAAATTACCATCATGCACTGGACTTTAAACGGATTGCGGCTGCTGACCGGAGATGCGGTAAATTTTCCAGCAGCCATCAATCTTGTGATTTGTGGAAAGATTTCGCAGTTTAATCTCATCTTGTCTGGCTTTGGGTTGATGATTGACTTGGACACACCTTTCCACGCCTGCCAGACAGTCAGCCATATTTCGGCTCCTTTTTGTGTGAATTAGTAAGTGAGCAAGAGAATGATTGAGAGTGAGAAAGTGTGCATGAGGTAGTAAATAAACAAATTTATGAACAAATCATTGAGCAACTTATCAGCCTTTGCGATCTTTCAAAATATCAGTTTGGATTTATATTTTGTTATGGACTAAAATTTTAGTAGTTAGAGGCATTAGAAATTTTAGTGGTAAGTGATGTTTCTGTTGTTTCCAGTCTGGTTTGCTGGTTATGTGGAAGGCAGACACGAGGGGTTGTCTTCAGATGCCGTTGTTCCAGAAGTTACTTGGAGAACCTCTGACACATGTCGTCATTACTCCGCCTCCTGTCATGGAAGCAGCCAAGTCAGTTAACTCTCAGTTTATCCATTTAACTATGAGCTGCATTGGTTTCCCATAGATTTTAGTACATGCTTGTCGTTAAAGGGTTAAAGAAAGCATAGATGCAGATGATCTGGTTTCATGATGAGTCTTATTTGATAACGATAGTCAGTCTGTCAGTGTCATTCTATCGAAGCAGTTTCTTCAAAGTTCTTGGTTCTTTTCTAGTGTATTTGGTTGGTGCCCAGCATTGTAAAAACATCATCATCAACAGCAACAAGATGAAGAGCCATACTATCATAATCCATTCTCTAACTGTCTATCTTTGTCTTTCTGTCTCTTTATCTGTGTCAGTGTGTCTGCTGTCTCTAATGCTGTCTTGTTCTCTCTGTGTATCTCTCTAATGTTCCCTCCCTCTGACGACATGGTGAATAATCTGCTTGCGACGTTTTTATGGCACTGAGAAATCTAGAAGATTTTCATTTAGTTTTACAATAATCCTACACCTGCTTGTTTTCGGCAGTCCTGGGAAACCCGGGCCATGTTCTCCATAGGTTTATCCCTCCAAAAAAGCCGTTGGCCTAACATTTTTATGGCACTGAGAAATTTAGAAGATTTTCATTTAGATTCTTACAATAATCCTACCATAATGCTATGTGTACAACTTTTTTTGTAGCGATCTGCTGAATCTGGCCCGGGCTGCAGTCAGTGGAGATGAGAAGGCACTTGACATGTTCACGTGGCAGAAGGGAAAGTCTGATCCAAAGTTGTCGGCTGCAGCCATGGGAGTCGTTGAAGCAAGCACTTTCTTTGTTGGAAGTAAAAACGGTAAGACCTGTGGCACTGATCTTGTAAAGATGGCTCGTTCGTTTGTTATAAGGTAAGTCTCCAAAATTTCAGAATACATGCCAGTAAGACCAGGTTATCACTGGCACTATGTCCTATGTCAATTCAAGTTGGCAATAGCCAGTTTCTTTGGTCTGTTTTGTTGTCAGGTCGGATTCTGGGGATTGTTACGTTAGTATGTATTTATATAGGCATATGTGTGTATGTGAATAAGAATAACAAGAAGAGCAGTCCCTTGAGCTAACCTGAGAGGCAGCCATGGGTATGAAATATTAGCGACTTCATTTTCTTAGCCTTAGCATATGAGGACAGGCGGCCCAGTCCTCTTCCTCATCATCTCATCTTCCCACTGACAGTGTATGGTCAGTGTACTCATTATAGCTGAGTTGGCTAGGGGGCACAGGTGGAGCAGAAATCTTGAAACAAATTTCTGCCCTGGCAGGAATTTGAACCCCGACTTCTTGGTTGACAGTCAGCATGCTATTCACTGTTCTAGTGGTTAGTGCACCACTTAATATTGAACCTTATAAGTACCTCATAAAAGAGCTGCCTTTGCTAGCCTAAATGGCATAAAGAGGGCGTTAATAAAAAATTAATCTGTAGCCCAATAATGCTCAGATGAATGGAAAAGTCTCGGTTGATGGACTCTTGCAGATATGCAAAGCCCTGTAATCATTCAGGTAGTTGACCCCAAGTTCAGAGTTTTGCTTCATGTTAAGTCTGGTATGTTTATTTTCTTCTATGTGAAAAGTTGCGGTCTGTCAACTTTCTATTTTCAATAAACGAAATTATATATATATATTTTACCCTGACTGAATTCCACACAATGCACAACAGGCAAAATTCCAAGGAAAGAGAACCAAGGGCAGACCAAGCCTACATGTATGCTGGATAAACAATATAAATTTAGACATAAACATTTATTGTCAGGATGCTATATACTTTTTAACTGTGTTTATAAGATGTCTGTACATCAGAGTGTGATTAGCAATTGGTTAATAAAGAATATGCTTACTTACTTACTTACTATACTTACTTGACTGACATTTGAGGAGCTGGACTTGACGAATAACCAGTCGAGGACAATGGAGATAATTTATTCATATCTATTTATTCATAGTCGTTGGGGACTGACACTATGAGTAGCAATGGACTTGACAAATGCTCTGAATCATTTGAATGAATGAATCGAATGCAGATGTCTGGTGTCAGGAACTGATGGTGAAGATGATATTATGTTTGACAGGTAGTGTGTACTATGTTGGAGATAATGATAAGATAAATCGTCCATTTGTGGCTGAGGGGGCGATCAAGAAACTTCTCTATTACGATGACAAGGCCTTGCTCGTTACCATCACATCCACAATGATGCTTACGCTGCACAGTGTCTCTGGAGGTGGAGAGGCCAGGGAAACTATCAAGGTTCTTATGACAGAGAATACATATCGTAAATACACTTATATTAACATTTTAACGAGATGTCTGTTTAGTAATAAAGAAAATAAAGAATAATAGTAGTAATAATAATAATGACATCAATATTATATTATAAATGGAAGTTTGCATGATGCAATGAGATTTGAATCCTGGACATTTAATGTCACTGGGCATTTTATAATTGTAATTGTAATCAAACATTTGTGAAGTGCCACTCAGCAATTCAGAGGCACTCCCTTCTGACCCAAGTAAGTGCTATCATTGACAAATAAGATGGATTTCAGGCTTTTCTGAAACAGAGGAAAAGAAAGACTGAGGAGTCTGCCATTTATGTAGCAATTACGACTACACATGAGTTCTCTTATATTGTCAACATTGCAAAAGTTTCACGTAGTTCTTTCTGTTTGTATTGTCCATCAGACTGGTGCCAGTGGTTGCCATTTTGACTGTTGCTGTCGAGTCTGATTGGTAGAAAAGTTGCATTACACAATTTTCATTTGGATAAGTGTGTAATTCATGAAGAACTTAGGCTAAACAAGGAGTGCCTTTGAGATGTTCTTGAAGGCAATTTTAAATTGTTTAGTTACTTTAAGGTACTTTAATAATGTAATGTAATGTAAATGTTAGAAAATTTCTCAGCACGCACAAAAGTCACATCAGGGAGACCAACTTATTCACCGATGCTATATCAAATTAAGTCTGCAATAGCCAGGCTGCTCTGTTGACATTTATACCATTTTAGGTTAAGCTGAATGGTAAACCGGAGAATGCAGACATGGTTTGGGCTGGAAAAGGAATTCTCGCCACTTGTACGGGAGAAAGGTTTTTCAGGTAAGAAAGTTACAGATCATATAAAGGACAGCAATTCAAAAGAGAGGTGTTATTTAATTCAGTTAAAAAAGAGACACTTCTTATGTTTTAATAGATACTTTGATATCTTTAATTTTCAAACTTAACTGTAATACTTCATGTCTTAATAGACATTGCTACTTACTGTGCCTTGTTTTAAAGCTCAGTTACTTACCCATTAATTTAAAACTATGCCATTTATTTTTATTTAATTCATAGATTTATTTGACTTGTTGAATCCTCAAAGTCATCAAGGGGAGTCTAGTCAGGTGGCTCAAAGCCACAGTTGTTGGACTGTTCAATCAATATTCTTTAATTGAATACATCCAGTTGTCACGAATGCAACTGGTTACAAGTAACACCAATTAGCTGTAGAGCCGAGTTTGAGTTAGTTGTTCAAGACAATTACAAGTGATTATGAGACAATTAATATATATCTTTGAACAAGACTTGCAGAATGTAGTTACACTTATCCTTGGCGGGGAGGGTGAAATTGTGCATTCTAGCTCACTGTTGACCCAGTGCATTAGCAAATACACAACACTTAATGTTGAGCTGGATTGAAAGATCTCTACAGAGAATTGTATGTTTTGTTCTGTTCAGGATGTGGGACCTGGAAAAGGATGAGAATTACATTCTGGAATTGGGAAATGGAATTGCCGATCCAACGGAAACAATCATCTGCTGTGCCTTCAGTCCTGGAAAAGGTCAGTAGGTGGCGATGCTTTCAGAGCATTCTTCCACTTCCTCTTTCCACTAGCATTGTTATGATTGTATTTTATTTGGGCATTTGTAAAGCACCTCTTACCCCAGGCCCCGAAATAGAAACATCTGCAGGCAGCAGACAGATATGGAAGAGACCCTGCCAGTATCTTAGGACAGGAATGAAGGGGAGGTCATTTCAAGAGGAAGGGCCCACAATAGCAAAAGCACAATGTTGTGCCATGGTAGTCCTTGCCTGAGGGACATAGATCAAGTCAATCTGCAGATCAGAGGTGACGGAGAGAGTCAGAAGAGGTGGGTGCACTAAATCACAGAGTTACTTATTAGCCCGACCCTGCTGGGCTCTGGAAACCAAAACTCTGGATTACAATCAATAAGACATGACATGAAGGCACAGAAGGAAAACTCTGAAGCGCTGATATGGCTAACAGCTAACCGAGTTGTTCAAATTCGTTTGGGTGAACAACAACATATTATACAGCATTCTGTTCTTATGCAGTCTGCAAATTATGAAAGAGTTGAGCCAGACTTAGTAGTTAAATAAATCTGTGGAGTCGGAAATGCTTCAAGCATGATCTGAACTAGTGCAGGTGGTAATTTTTAAAGGTCAATGAAAGGGTATTCTCCTTCAATTATCAAAAATAATGTACAGTTTGTAGCTCGTTCATCAGCAATATGTGGTTAGCATTATTACAAAGTAGCACAGTTGAGAGGTTCTGAAAATGTGCTCTATAAAAGCTCAGATACATAGAAACTGTAGTTTCTTTGTGATTTGATGGAATGACAGATGCTATTTTGTGTGTAGGGGTTCTGGCCGGTGGAATGGCAAATGGAAAGATTGCTCTGTGGAAGTATTCGGCTCCACTGATGCGGCACGGAAGGAGAGATGAACCGGAGGACTGTTGGCAGCTGCAGGCACCAGCCTCTGTCGGTGGACCAGTCTCTGACCTTGTGGTAATTATCTGACCGGACCATGGATCCATGTAATGTACTGTACCTGTAATGAGTGACTCGTAATGCTGAAATCAGTTGAAGTTATTGGTGAAAGAGAATGTTTAAAACATTGCAGAATTGTCCTATGTACCTTTTGTTTCTCCACCATCACTGCCAATAACCCACCATCATCTGCCTCAGGCTCCTTTATCTGTCAACAACCACCTTAACAGCTACTTTGCCCCTTTGAATGTAATAACAATAATAATTAATATAAGTGTCTTGCACAATTCCTAATGACAATCCATGTCGTCGATTGACTGTTATACACATTGTACAGGGCTATATAAATATAAAATAAGTAAAATTATTTTAAGCGAATGTTTGCTTGGATTGCAGTTTGGATCAAGCAAATCTTTTCTGGCGGTGAATACGATCGAACATGTGTTCATTCTGAACGAACAGGAACCTTGCGGCAGCTGCTGCCAGGGAGTAAGTCTATGTCTTCTTTATAACATATACAAAAGATCTTAGAAGTCATGACTACTCAGTGCAGACATTGCTGTAGTTAGAAGAGTGTAGCTATAGTCAGTTACATATTTTGTGTTTATTGAAGATCATAACATAACAACAAGGGTTTTAAGTCATTCATAAAATGTGTACCGGGTAGTCTGTGTTAAAACCACTGCAAATTATCCTGGACACTTGATAGCCCAATTTCCTAGCTTCCTCTTAATAGCTGTGATAGCGTCCTATGTGACAGTACCCTTATCCAAACCATTCCACAAGTCTACAACTCTTGCAGTGAAGTTTGTGCTCAATTGTGGAGTGCCATCAAATTTTCATTTTGTTTGGGGTACCACCCTCATCCCTTCGCTGCTTGAAGACTTTCTTATTCCCTCCAGGCTGTCACACATCAAGTATTAATATACTGAGGAAATCTTTTATTTCACAAACCGTTTGTTAGGTATTTAGAGCCATTATTAGTTATGACCAGTGCTTTTTTTCTAGTAGAAAAGGTTTGGGAACTTATTATTTCACATCTGTTTTCTTTAACTTATGTCAGAAAAAACTATAATTGAATTTTCCCACTGAACACAGAACACTAATATAATTTACAGGATATTTACAGAAATAAACGTTTTTATAAGAAAATGAGAGACTCAAAGAGTTCATTTATAATAAAACCGACCTGACTACAGTTTTTGTGGAAAAATGTATTAACCTGTAGTCCTGTACTGGTACGGCCGTACCGTATTAGGCTTTAAAACAATTTCCAGAGTTTTCTCATATTTTCATCTGACAAATCATCTCGATTTCTTTTCTTGCTTTGTGAGTCTAGAGCTGAATGTCTGCCTCGAAGCAGCCAAGAGTCTACGTACTTTGTAGGATCAAAATATGTTAGTGGGGGGCCGACCAATCTGATGAATAAAAGTGCCGAGACTGTTTTTGTCATGAGCGAAGCTCTCGTTGGGGTGATTATCAAATTCATTTGTGAGAATCCCCTTTCACACTGTACAGCCGAGCTTCTTTCTTCTAACGTAGAGCCAGTCATATCTTCTGCAGAAGTCTATTTTTTGCTCCAATGTCCAACAACTTGGCAGGTCATTGTCCGAGTCTATGTCTACATCGCCTAAACACGTTTGTTCTGAGATTGTCGTTTGACTCGTTTGAGTCGTTTCTATAATTCGACATTACCTTCCGCAAGTTCTTGTTTCAATTGTTTGTTTTCCGGAACAGCAGATTGGAAAAAGCTTGAGATTTTCTTCATTTCAACGGTTTTCGGTTGTTTAATTATTATTACATTTTAGACTTCAAAATGAAAACATCGAAAACTTATTTACCAAAGTTCGTACTCAATATGGCTCTCTCATATGGGCCCCTCCGGAAATAGAAACCATAGATATCATATCATATTGGTAGAATAACAGCACTTGCCACTTGGTAGATTTATATAGCTCCTTGCTTATTTCAAGTTATTTGTAAACCATAATTTACGCCGTTCCCGTGAGTCCCCACTGTAACAAGGACTGACAGTAAGTAAAACGCAGAATATTGTATATCAATATAAACGAATCTGGCAAAAAGGTATGGGAACTCAGTTCCCATGAGTTCCTGCTGAAAAAAAGCACTGGTTATGACTTGAAATGTTAAGATTACAAGAATTTGACGTTTCATTTTCTCTTTTACAGAGGCTGGGGTAGGGTATTACTGAGTAGATCTCTGATGAATTAATTAGTGAAATAAATTAAGTTTTATGGTAACTTAGCAATTTTTTAATTGTAAGATTAATTGCAATTGCAAATTCATAATACATCTACAGGACTTTTAAATGTATTGATTAACTTATGCCATATGAATTCAGTTGCGTTGTGTTGAAAATGGCTAATCATAATTAATGATTAATAAGCAATTGCAATTTGTATCATTTATCTGAGCTGGTTCTCTGTTCTTAGACTGCCGCTGTGCAGACTGGTACAATGCAGCTGTCTGTTGACATATTTTCGACCAGTTTGCATTATGATCTGAAAACCGACATACAGGTCAAGGGAGCCGCAAACACAAAGGTACACGCGTCTCTCAGGCACAAATGCAGCTGTGCTTTGACTGTGCATTCCATTTGTAATTGTTTGTTTATGTGTAAAATATTAATAAATGCATGCATGCATCTATTTATAACTTATTTGTATTTAGACTTTTACACTATCGTTAAAAACTGCTGTTTCCAGCTGCATGCATTTGAAGCCATTGTTAGTTATGCTGAAATGTTAAGATTACAAGAATTTGACGTTTTATTTTCCCATTAACAGAGGCTGGGGCAGGGGTACTTCTGAGTATTTAGGTATCGGATGGAAGACTGAGAATGGACTAACATTTCCGCTTACAGAGTTGTACAATTTGAATGTGAGAACTCTGGAGTGTGAACAACAGCATTATACAACATATTATATACATGGTGCTATAACTGTGCTGTTTATGTAACAGTTGAAATTTATGCATACATCCATGCACGTATTATTTGTGAATGCACATACTGATTTTATGTAAATGCAGCATGTATTTGCATACCTGGTCATTATGTAAATTTATTATCTGGTAAGGTCAGATTGTAATTTTTTTCCCAACCAACTCTATGGATGTTGTTTGTGTAGAGTGCTTTGGCGATACGCGACGGCAAGAGAATTGTAGTCTATGAGATCAGCGAAGGTACTTCTGAATTCTGTACGGCTGGTAGTTTCAACTCCATGTCGAGCCACATGTGTATCTATGAACAGAATGTCTACACACTCGAACCAGGAAAAATTCAAGTCAGAAACTTCCAGGTATTTGATCTAGTTCTGTTGTTGGCTTAATTTTATGACAGGTACAATGGCAGATGGCTGTTGAGTTTACTTCACTCTTGTGATCTGGCAATGATCCGTTGTGTGGCTGTGGTGCTGTGCAGACTATGGCACACTTTGTCGATGTCTTTTAGTGAATATGTCGGTTTGGTGACAGAATGTTTGCTCTTCATATTGCTGGTGATTATTTTTTGCAACTAGATGAGCATGAACTGCATTTGCTAGATACCATAGCAGTTAGATTTGTAGTTGGCTGTTAGATTTGTAGTTGGCAAGTTGTTATATCCATGGCAGATAGATTTGTAGTTGACAAGTTGTTATATCCATGGCAGATAGATTTGTAGTTGACAAGTTGTTATATCCATGGCAGATAGATTTGTAGTTGACAAGTTGTTATATCCATGGCAGATGGATTTGTAATTAACAAGTTGTTATCTATGGCAGATAGATTTGTAATTAACAAGTTGTTATCTATGGCAGATAGATTTGTAATTAACAAGTTGTTATCTATGGCAGATAGATTTGTAATTAACAAGTTGTTATCTATGGCAGATAGATTTGTAATTAACAAGTTGTTATCTATGGCAGATAGATTTGTAATTAACAAGTTGTTATCTATGGCAGATAGATTTGTAATTAACAAGTTGTTATCTATGGCAGATAGATTTGTAATTAACAAGTTGTTATCTATGGTAGATAGATTTGTAATTAACAAGTTGTTATCTATGGCAGATAGATTTGTAATTAACAAGTTGTTATCTATGGCAGATAGATTTGTAATTAACAAGTTGTTATCTATGGCAGATAGATTTGTAATTAACAAGTTGTTATCTATGGCAAATAGATTTGTGATTAACAAGTTGTTATCCATTGCAGATAGATTTGTAGTTGTTAAAAAAACTGTTGTTTTGACCATAGGGCTATGCTGCCCAATTGTAGTATTGCTGTTGTTAATTGTTATGTTAACATTCAACCATTTGCCTGTATCGCGTTGCTTTGGGAAGTCATTGGATATATTAGATTAATTTGGTTTATCTAAAGAATTGTCTGTGTTCGTTTTCAGGGAACTGTGAAGCAGCTGTTGACTCTTCCTGATACGGAGGATGTTGTCGTTTCGATGGTTGTCTGTTCGCAGTACCTGGTTGTTGCAACTGCAGCGGGTGCCGTCAAAATCTTTGACCTCTCACGCAGGTCAGCTCTCCTGCATCATCTCGTAAAATAAAAAAGATTTTTAAGTGGTAAGGTAAGATTTATGGTTTGTATTTTAGCTGTTGGAAGAGTCAACTTTTCTGTTCAGGGATCCTGTGTGGATATTTGAAAGAAGAAAGGGGAAAATACAGCGGAGAAAAACTGGCTTGGTGTGACATGGAATGTTGTGTGTTGAAGTCTAAGAGACAAGTAGAGATCTTGTGTTCCCAGATCTGTACAGGTAAGGTAATGTAGAGTAAAGGTAATGTAAAGTAAAGAAAGGTAAGGTAAGGTAAGACAGTGTGAAGCAAGGTTAGGTCCAATGAGTTAGTATAAAGTAAAGGAAGTTAAAGTAAAACAAGGTAAGGTGAGATATGTTGAAGCAAGGTAAGGTTCAATAAGATAGGGTAGAGTAAAGTGGATAAAGTAGGTAAAGCAGTCTACCTGAAGATAAGCTATCAGTTCCAGATAGCAGTTGCTTTACCAGATAGCACTTGCTAATAATTGCTAATAATAGCTCTCCTGTTCCCATGGTTGCTCTTCTGGATGTCTTTTCTACTTAATCCTGAGCTAACCTCGTCTCGCATAACAACAGCTTATTGATGCAGTGATACTTAAAATGTTATTAAATTAGGTGAGACTAAAATATACCTTACAACTATTAAAAGTTTCTTTCAGCTGCTCGTTTTCTGTACAAGTTATCACTATTGCACTCATGTTTAAGCAGCGCCATGCTTTTTCGGTTGTGGGACCTTCCATCTGGAATGACCTCCTGCTTAAGCTCCGCTCTTTACTTGTGAGCCATCTGGCAGAGTCCTACAAGTCCCTCAAGTTTTTTTATTTAGTCGTGGCTGGGCCAAGAGCGCTTCTGAGTAGCTTCTTGAAGGGGCGCTATATAAACTGACTGACTGAATGACTGAATGAATGAATGTTTATTTTGTTGCATTACAGGGAGGCAAAGCAACATGCTGGACCAAAGTATATGCAGAGCAGTGTAATAGATTTTGGTAAAATTATCTCGGCCAAATGTAATGCTAACGGGAGCAAAGTCAGCATCATTGTCAACAAGGTATGTATGGCATAAGGAAGGTATGTTTCGCATTGTCAAGAAGGCATGTATGGCATGAATATGGTATTTAGGCATAAGGCAGTTATGTATAGCATTGTCAACAACGCATGTATGGCATGAATATGGTATTTAGGCGTAAGTAAGGTATGTAGAGCATGAAGAGTGTATATGGCATAGGGAAGGGAAGTATATGGCTTGCGGATGGTGTGCACAGTGCACAACTTGAAGAAGATGTGTAGGGCGTGAAGAAAGTATTATCAGGTAATGAAGGCATATAATACATTAGAAGTACAATGCAACTTTAATCGAATAGTGCTCTGTTCACATATCTGTTCACATATTTCATAAGTGTACTTTAATGCTGTGGAAGAGTGGAGATTGTGTGGAAAAGGAGGTTATCCAAGACATAATTCGTTGATCAAGAGTTCAAGGAGGACCTAAAATGGAATTGCTTGATAACATAAAGTTGTGGACTGGACTATCATTCAACTGGCTATTGAAAGAGACAAGAAACAGATGTGGATGGAGTAGAATCATCCTTGGTGCAGCCAGTCCATGGATTGCGGATGTTTGAAGACAACACATTGAAGTTGGGTAACAGGAAATGTTAAGAACCGCAAACAGAATGGAAGTGGTACGTTGTTAGCTTGGAGCAAGTATGGTCTCTGAATGCAGACTGGGCAACATAAGAGGTAGAGAATTAAGGTGAAAGGACCAGCAACTGTGAACGAACGTTGGCCGAAGACAAGAGCAACATGCTTTCTAGAAAATGGTGATTGAAGAGAGGATTGATTCGTATATAGATGGAACATAGGAAGATTATATAAATGACCTGAGTCGGTATACAGGAGTATATATAGGGTAAGAGAAAGATATGTGATAGCATGAAGAAGGTAAATAGAAGATGAGGAAAGTGTACAGAACATGAGAAAAGTGTACAATATTCGTGGAAGATATGTAAAACATGAGGAAGATGCACATCGCAAGTTGAAGGCATCTAGAGCATGAGGAAGGTATGTAGAAAATGAGGACCATATATAAATAAGAGGGTATGTTAAGCATGGTTTTGGCATATATGGCATTAGCAAGGTATAAAAACATGAGCAAAGTATATTTGACATAAGGGAGGTATAGAGAACATGAAGGAGGTATGCATGGCATGGAAAAGCCTTGCTTTCATTCATCTGCATTGGATAACATAGTTTATACTGGCATAGGACAGCATAGGATTGCATGACTTGAGATAGGGTAGCATGGGATTTGATGAGCATTCAACAAAATTGTTCAATAATGCTTTATTGAGGTGCTGTGAAAATGTTCCTCTATATTGACTGCATACAGAATAAAGTAATGTTTAATGGCTGCAGATGAATAACAGTCTAGACTCAAACATCTATATCTGGGACATTGAAACAGACACAATCCAGTTCTTTAACTTCTCGACGGGTCATGATGAAGCAGACGACTATGTGTCAGCAGGAGCAGACGGAGACGCTGGTTCCACGCTTGCCGAGAAGTAACTGCTATCCCTTACTTTCATTCTTACATACACATATGCACACTTCATTATTTGCTTAACTGTATTTATTGAAATCTTTTGCAATGTGCAGTTTCTACTTATCCTCTTACTTGGTTTGGCTACTTCATTTCTGAGTGTCGTTTTCAGCTGTATTTAAGGACAGAATGAATCTTGGTGGAACACATTTGTTTACTAGCTAGGCTCATCCCTTTACACCTATCAATCAATATCACTGTGGTATAATATTTGATGCAATTTTTGGTGATCAGTAATATACCTGAAATCCAAAACAGTAAAATTTATAAAATCTATTTAAAGAGATTTGTCAAAGAGGCAGCATTGTGTTTTAACTGCAGCTAGGTCTACCTTTCATCTTTGTCAGTTGGGTTCAACTCCTGCAGTGGTTAAAGTGGTTTGGGTGAGCAGCGGAGAAGAGTTTTATTGCAATGCATGTATTACCAGGGTTCCATTGCATGTGGAAACGCAAGGAAAGAATTTAGAGAGCAGTGGGAACACCATTCCCTCGCGTTCCCACTCACTTTAAACACTGAGTCCTGGTTATGTAATGAGAAATTGATTGCATAGTTTCACAAACTGGCATCTGTTGGATTTACAGAATGAGCGTGATGCTGCATAGACCACCATTTGTCACACAATGCTGTAATTAATTTGTGTTTTTGAAGAGGTAAGAATCAGTCAGCAAAGGACGTGGCCGGTCGACGTCCTGTCTCACACTTCTGGGATTTGGAGGAGCCAAGGTTACTTGTCTGCGAGGCAGAACTCTCAGCGACCACTGAGCCAAAGAAATCAACCAGCTCCACATCAAAGTCACTAACAACTGCCACAATGGATGACGCTGTAAGCTCCAGTCAGAGTGTTTGTATTTTGGTGTGTACAGATGATCACAAAGTTTTCAAGACTACAGAAAATAAGAAACAATGACACAAGACAATCAATCATTAGATATTCAAACAACTCTGCTAGACAAAGTCGTTCAGCGAAGACTCCGATGGTTTGGACATGTAGAGAGAATGCCAGTTGACCAAATCCCAGACAATGCACTATATGCAAGATTCGAAGGAAAAGGAGGCAAGGACAGACTGAGACTACACTGGATAGATAATATAAATGAGGACAGAACATAATATATTCGTTTATTGGAAAGAAACAGGTAGACACACCGCTATCTGATACATAATAGTAGCCTAATAGAAAAGTTTAAAATGAGTATGGTGTTTTAGTCATACAATGTCAGATTAGCCTATATCACCAAGAGAGCTTCTATATAGGGCTCTGGGGATAAACTGTCTATCGTCTTTCGGAGGCAATGTGTAGTTATGTGGACGGGGTCGTAGATGATATTTGATGGTAACAACAGAGGAAATAGTCCTCGAAGAACGTGGTGGTCACATCTGATGACGGCAGCCAAGAGACGTTCGTCGGCCTGTTTGGCCATATCCTCTGCCGTAGGAGAATCATCCTTAAGGTACCCCGTTCTTCGTAATCTTCTCAGAAATCTTTCAACTCTAGCTCGATCATCTGCCGAAGTGAAACCCCACCAGGAAGGAGCAGCATACATTATTCTAGCCACTGTGGTGGCGCGAGTCACCTCTTGCAGGGCCATTGGCGGCAATCCATGTGATCTCAGGATGCGCAATGCATGAAGCGATCCTGAGCTGGCAGCCAAGATCTTGGAATAACACTAAGGGAGTGCGATGGACTTAACAAATGACCGAGGACAATGGAGATCACTTACTGGTACCCATCGCTGCCAATTGGCAGCCGTGAGGAACTGATGATGATGATGATATAGTGCCTGTAAAATATGATGCATTGTGTTTAACTAAACGTTTATATGGTGCAATGTGAGAACCTATCAATGGCACTTCCCACCATTCTAAGCATGTAGTTTGTTAGACAAGAAAATGTACTGATAACTAGTCTCTTAAGCCAACCCACGAGGCAGCCTTGGCTATGAATGTTGGCGCTTTGTGAAAAGGATAGATTAATACAATACGATACAATACAACTGTATTTTGATACTGCCCTTCTTCCAAAGTTCAGAAGTGCACACAACCATACGACAGAACATCGATGGTGCTGAGCAGCTGTGAGTGAAGGACTTGCTCAAGGTCCCTACACAGTAATTAACCACCTGAGTTGAGGCTCGAACCCGTACTCTCCGCATTGCAGGCCGAGCGCTCTAACCAATCGGCGACCGTGATGTAAAGGTTTCAAGGTGGTGTGGGCTTTTCTTTTACCAGTGCAGGTCAGTAAAGAAGCTGTTTACTGATAATATTTATCTAACTTAATTGTCTGGACAATTTCAAACAATGTAAATGATGAAATTTGTCTGTCTTACCTGCACAGGTGAATATAATGGTTGTGTCGTTGTTCTGCACAACTGACAATGGCATTCTCATTCAGGACAGCTTCTCTCGTCCAGCCAGCTGTGAAAGTCTCTTAGCGCTTGAAATACCCTTCTACTACTTCAAGAAGAAGGTCAGTGCCTACCTGGTGCCTATGCATAGCCAGAACTATTAGCCTTTGAAATATGCAGACAAGGCATTAAGATAAATCCTTTTTATAATTAACTTCATTGATCCAAGCGTGGAGATCTTGACACTAAAATACTCTACTACTAACAACTCCATGGTCTGCTAATTAGAAAGCCAGTATGTCCTAGTTCCAGTGGATATATATATTATATGTGTGTATATATATATGTATGTGTATATATGTATATAATATTTATATATATGTATGTATATATATGTATGTATGTTGAAATGTATATAGCACCTTTGGGAATATCTTCAAGTTGGTAAATCTTAACTCCTCAATTTTCTAAAATGTGCTACATTAAAAGTCCAGACACATGCATGGGGATACAAGAAAAGATGAGAATGTTTCTATATTATGTGTCAGAGTATGTATCAAAGCATTGTGGGGCACAGGGGTATGTTCGATGCCTTGCAGCCAGATGGTTGTGGGAGATCCACCTGTTAGGGACCCTCTTATATTATGTGTCAGAGTATGAAATCTTGAAGGGGCTATAACAAACATACATTTATACATATGGCACCTTTTGGGAGCCCCCAGAAGTACTGCTTACATGGCTGTCTTGTGCGAGCTATTGCTCCTTGCAAAGTTCTAATTTCAAGTGGAAAAGTGTTGCTATTTGTTTTGCTGTTAGGCTGACTTAGTCAAGAGCAGTGGTAATCAGGACTTAGAGTCGAAAGCTCAGCTGTTTCTCCCGGATCTCAATCCGTCTTCGATGGTCCGCCGACGTCTTCACCGGGACTTTGTTGGTCTGGAGAAGGCGGACAAGGCCGCACGTGATGCAATGATGAACTTCAGCTTCTTTCTGACGATGGGCGACATGGACGAGGCTTTCAAGGCCATCAAGGTCATCAAAAGGTCAGTCTGATTGGATAAAAGAGTGAGAAACATAAAGACAGACAGACACCTTAGCTGTCTGCCTGACCCCTTTGGATCTTGACCTGGAACCAATTTCAACCCACCCGGGCCACCCGCCTATCAATTATGTTTTGACTAAGCGCTTGTGAATAAGCTGGTTCCTGCAACTTCACTGTTTTGGGTGCTGTAGATTATCATTATAATAGACAGACAGATAAAAACAGAAAGTGATGTAAGAATGAAGTGAATTTTCAGAGTGCGTTTCGCTAACTGCATCACCGATTAATTTCTCTTTTATATTTGCTTTGCCCATAAGCATAACTAGAAGACCAACGACACAATACTTTGCTGTTTTTGCCTAATTATCGGTAACTTCACTGTAGCCAAGTCTGACTTATTTGTCCATCATCCAGTCAAAACAGCGTCATTAATGGTTGCTTACAATTGTACTAAATAGCTTTCATTGGATTGCCGTGCTTGTGTATACATGCAGCTTAGAAGAAAGAACCTTCGAAATCAGGATTGTTCTTTGAAAGAGTTTATGTAGAAACATGTAAACAAGAATAACGACCTACCTTTGCCTTAGTCATTGTGCCTTAGCAGAAGCACCCGTTGACCTCAGGACTCTTTGACCTCAGGATCCTTTGACCTCGTGCATCCACATAGATACATTTAAACAAGAGTGTTATCTTTACCTCTGTTGCCATTATTACCATTGTTGTCAATGTTACCGTTGTTCTCTGTCTGAATTCAATGTGTGGCCTTGCAGTGAGTCTGTGTGGGAGAACATGGCCAAGATGTGCGTGAAGACGCGTCGTCTGGATGTGGCCCGCGTCTGTCTTGGGCACATGGGTCATGCGCGAGGAGCCCAGATGCTGCGTGAGGTGGCGAAGGAGCCAGAGCTTGATGCTCAGATTGCGGTGCTTGCCATCCATCTTGGACTGGATGTAAGTGACTTGCTTATTGGGAAATGGACTGAGCACTTCTAAGGTGAATCTATGTCATCAGGTCAGGGTAGGTCAAGTCAGGTCATGTCTTAGTAAATCAGGTGAGGTCAAGTGCATTCATAGATCTATGTCAGTTTGGGCTTAGTCTAGGGTGACCATTTACTGGCCATCAAAAACCGGGACACTTTTAGGAAAACTAGCAGTTGTAGGCCTAATTACTTAAGTATAGGACTATAGGAAAGCCTAGGCCTAGCCCTAAAGGCCTACTCCCTATAGTCAACAGTTACTATAGTTACTTATAGTGTAGGCCTATAGTACACTACACAAATACCTTGAAGAGGTTCAAAGTCAGAGGTGAAAATCTGTAGGCCTACATAACTTTTGGGACAGAATGTTTTTGGGTCGTGTTTTTGTATTTGGGGGGGGGAGACAGAAGGTCTTTGTACCCCAACATGCTAAATTTACGCAAAGAATTATTTTCATAGATCCAATTTCCAGTTTGATGCAAAAATGGTAATTTATCATTTTAGCGTTCTTCATTATGTATAGGCCTACGCATTATAGCATATCGTTTAATCGTTTTACGTAGGCCCTACATGGCATTTTAATGCCAATGTCCAAAGTAACTTTCATCAATCCAACTTCTATTTAGGCAAGTATTATTTTAATCAATCCAACTTCTAGTTTCACAAGAAACTATTTTCATCAATCCAACTTCTGCTTTCACGGATTTGAAACAATCAAATTAATTTAGCAACGTAAACTACGGCTTAACCTTTGACTTGACTTTCTAACTGAAGTAAATTTTCCTTTTTCTTTGCGTGTTTGAGGTTTCTGTGTAAGTAGTTTGAGTTTCTCTGTTGTGACAACTGTTGCATTATCGCCTTCAATGTATAAAACTGCAACATTGAACAGTGTCAGCTGGTTGTGTCAGAAACCGGGACAATTTTGCTCTTTAGCACAAGTCGTCGGGACACCGGGACACACCACATAAAACCGGGACATGTCCCGGAAAACCGGGACGTATGGTCATCCTAGCTTAGTCATCCCATACTATAGTCAGGATTAGTTAGATGAGGTCATGTGAGGTGTGGAAATAACTATTAAGAGAGGGAAAGAAAGGAAGAGAAGGGAAGGGTGGGAAGGGAAGTTAAATCTAATTGGATTCCCTTTTATATATAAATAAATAAATATGTTCCCAATTTATTTTAGGGGATTTTGTGTGTTGTGTTATAATTGTTTGAGGACGTTGAGGTCTGATCAAAGCAACGTCAATAAACAATAATATAGGTATTTTCTTGCAACATGCACAATTGTACATGCATATACATACACACACACACACACACACACACACACACACACACACACACACACACACACACACACACACACACACACACACACACACACACACACAGATGCATAGAGAATGCATTGCATACATGCATATACATACACACACAGACGCTTATACATATGCATTGCATACATGCTTAGCTGCCACGTCTAATGATAATAATAATAATTTACATGTATAATTTCAGGAGGATGCTGAGCGTCTGCTAAAGAACTGCAAACGATATGATCTCCTCAACAATTTCTATCAGAGTCATGGTGATTGGGAAAAGGTCGGCTATTTTTTTAAATTATTTATTTATTGGACTTCTCGTATGCTCAAGGAAAGTAAATCTGAATCCAGGGTGCTAGAAAAGTTTGCTTATATAGCTTGTGCAGGGTCGTTTTATGCTCAGAAGGCTCAGGCCTGCAGTTGTTGGATTGCACTCCTATGGTGCTTCTCATGTCCGATCAAAGAAGAGAGGTTATTTGGAATTTACTGATTAAACAGAGAATCATGAGGATTAGAAAATGGATTTATTAAAGTAACTCCTCTTCAAATAAGGCAAACATTTGGAAATGATATATAGCTGTCACCCACTGTTGCTTACATTACAACTGTATAATATTTAACTTAATCCTAACAGGTAGCCTAGCAGGATAGGTATGCTATAGCTGGTAAGCATTCAGTTAAGTTCAGAAAGAGATCACAGACGCGTTCATGTGACATGTTCGACAAAGTGCAATTCCAGAAACTTATGCCGACCACAGAAGAACCTCTTGCATATATCTACTTCAAATAACCATGTCCCATAGTGGAACGTAGAGGGGACACTCATTGCTCACTCGTCAGCCCATGAGATGGCAATAGAAGCTCCGAAAGTCCTAGTATTGGACCAGCGCATGGCAAGATGTGTTCTTTATTTTACAGCTTATGCCTGTACTAGATATACTGCTTTGTGATGGAGGCACTTGTGAATGATCAACTTCCCCAGGGTCATTACAGGCCAGGCCAGCTACAGACAGGCCACACGTAATTAGAAACCTTTTATTTATTTAGTTGGTTATTTAGCCAGTGAAGTTTATCACCTCAGTGATTCATCATAGAGTCATGAGTCTTGTTTTTATATTGACTTACCACAGTTATAATTTCTTGTTAATTTTGTATCACTTTTCTATTAATTATAATCATCATTTATAACTACTTTAATAAATCTGATCATCTGTATGTGATATGGACAGGCACTTGGTATTGCTGAGATGTACGATCGTATTCACCTGAGAACCACCTGCTACAATTATGCCAAATACCTAGAGAGTCAAGATAACTACGCAGAAGCCATTAAATAGTATGTGAATTGATCATAGCAAAATTACTTATTTCATATTCGACCTAGTACGTAAATTACATGGTAGGCTAACTAAACTTTCAATTACCAGTGCAGTTAAACTTCTTAAAAACTGAAACTCCTTAATTTATGAACTGCATCGTGGCTCAAGCTTCTAGTAGCTTTACTGCATATTTTAAAGACACTATATAAATAGTCAGATACATACATACATATATACATACGTACATTTAGTATGTATTTAGTCATGGCTGAGCTGGGAGCGCTCTTGAGTAGGTTCTTGAAGGGGTGCTATAATTGCGAGAGCGAGTTCTGAGGGTGATGTGATAGGGTGCTTTTGGCACCCTTGTTAGTCCCTCGTGCCAACAATTCAAAATTGGAAAAAAAATGTTTCTCCCACATACAAAAATTCCTGTGGACGTCCATCGGTGCTATATAAATGCTCAGACTGAATGAAGGAATGAATACAATACATACATATGTACATGCACACATCCATTAATACATACATGCATACATATATGTGTCCATGCATATACATACATACATACTTGCATGCATGTAGTTGAGATACAAAATTATGAATAGTGCTGCTGTTGTAAAAGTGATTTTGATCGACTTTTGTTGTTCTTTGACCCTTGGACCTTTTCGTTGTGCTTAGTTATGAGAAGTCAGGAACTCAAAGCTTTGAGGTTCCACGCATGCTTTATGACGATCTCGTTTCACTGGAAAGCTACATCAACAAAAGCAAAGACAAGTCAGAATCATTTTCCTCTCAAACACTTAATCACTCTTAATCACTTCAGTGATTATGGTAGCAGTGGATTCTACCAATGGGGGCAGAGGGGTTGGGAGAATGATCTCCCATGGTTGCCAGAAGTGGGGGTTTAACATATATTAAGTTACAGTTCTGAGTGACTTCTGAGCCTCTTTCCATTCCAGGTGGGGTTTAGACACCACTGCATGCGCACAATGCTACATAATGTGACCTGCTCTGGCAAAAGGAGGCGGAAGTCGCCAGTGATAAAACTAAAGAAATTAGCTAACACGCAAATCAGGCGTAAATTTTTCACTTATAATATTTTGGCATATATCAATATATAGGATCTTCTATTATACGGAAAATAGTATTTTAATAATATTTCACCTATTTCATGACAAATTTACACATAAACATTGCGATCTATCTAGGGTTTGTATTAAGATAATAAACTTTGCATGCGTTTTTCTCGAAATTGTACTTTTGAGTAGAAAAAATTATAAAATTCATATCTCTGGAGCCCATCAACATAACATAACATAACAAGGGTTTTAAGTGGTTCAGAAGACATTTAGTCTGTGTTAGAACCACTGCAATTAACCTGGAACATGATTAATAGCCCAATTTTCCTAGCTTCTTCTTAAAAGCTGTGATAGTGTCCACTGAGACAGTACTATCATCCAAACTATTCCACAAATCTACAACTCTTGCACTGAAGCATTTCTGTCCTAATGTCCCTTTCGGTTTCTTAAATAATTTATACCTATGTCCCCGAGTTGCCTTGTTTGGTGCTAATTCAAAAAACTTCTCCTTCTGCACTGCCTCCTTTCCAGTAATAATCTTGTAGGCTTCAATTAGGTCTCCTCTGCTCCTCCTTCTCTCCAATGTTGTTAGTCCACACCTTTTCAACCTTTCTTCATATCCCAAATCCTTGTAGCCCCAAATCATTTTTGTAGCTCTTCTTTGCACCTTCTCCAGCTTTTCCATGTCCTGTTTCAGGTAGGGACTCCATACCTGGATGCAGTATTCCAACTGTGGCCTAACCAGTGATTTGTATAACCTCAATATTGTATCCTTGTCTCTGGTGACTATTGTCCTTCTTATCATGCCTAAAGTCGAGTTAGCCTTTTTGATGCTTCAGCACATTGCCTAGAGGGTTTTGCACTCTTGTGCATAATCACTCCCAAGTCCCTTTCTTCCTCACTCACTTTCAACACCATGCCCCCATTTCATATGAAAACTCGCTGTTTCTCTTCCCCATATGCATCACTGAGCACTTTTCCACATTAAAGAGCATCTGCCAGTCCTGTGACCATCTGAACATTCTTCTTAGATCTTCTCGTAGTATCTCCGCTTCTTTTTCATTTCCCACTGCTCTACATAGTTTGGTATCATCTGCAAATTTAGAAATTTTAGATAAAATCCCATCATCGATGTCATTAATAAAAAGTACGAACAGCAATGGCCCAAGCACTGATCCTTGTGGCACTCCACTTAGCACTGTCGTCCAGCTAGAATGTTTGTCACCTATGCCCACCTTTTGTCTTCTTCCTGATAGCCAGCTTTGAATCCATGCTAATACCTGCCCTCTAATCCCGCATGCTTGCAACTTCTTGGCCAGTCTTTTATGAGGTACTTTGTCAAATGCCTTGGCAAAATCTAAGTAAATTACATCTACAGGCTTTCCCTCATCTATCCTCTCATAGACTTCCTCAAAGAATTCCAAAAGATTTGTCAAACACGAGCGACCTCTAGTAAATCCGTGTTGACTGCCCTTAATAATGTTATGCTCATTCAAGTGTCCCACTATATTATCCTTAACAATTCTCTCCATGACCTTACACACAACACTGGTCAAGATAGAATAATAATTTTTTCAACATTTTAAACAGAAATTAATACTTATCAATATTAGCACAAAATATACTAAACTAATTTTTTTGGACAAAAGCCTCCTTTTGCCAGAGCAAGTCATGTATAGTCTGTAAAGTATTATATTGGTTTTACAGAGCTCTTCATAAATGGTGGGCACAGTTCCAGGAGAGCAACGGAGAGATGGATGTTGCGATGAAATATTATCACACGGCTCAGGACTTCCTCTCACTCGTCCGCATCTACTGCTTCATGAACAATGTGGACAAGGTATTTCAGTCCATTTGACCCTGACAAGAGACCCTGACAGACTATGTGAAGCATTCTTTGTGCACACTTCTTGTGTATCCATATTAATGACATTCAAGATACTTCCCTTCGGCTAGGCATCAATGGTGAGTTCGGATCCAGAATATATCAGGAAGCTCTGTCTTCTGTTTTGCATGTATATACAGCATAAATGTAACATATGCCATGTATAATGTATGTACAGCATATATGTAACATATGCCATGTATAATGTATGTACATATGCCATGTATAATGTATGTACAGTATATATGTAACATATGCCATGTATAATGTATGTACAGTATATATGTAACATATGCCATGTATAATGTATGTACAGTGCGGTATATATGTAAAATATGTATATGTATGTACAGTATATATGGAGCACATGCCATGTATGTATGTACAGTATATGTTTAACATATGCATATATGTATGTACAGTATATATGTAACTTATGTATGCATGTACATTGTACAGTACGTATGTAACAAGACACTTCTGTAGTGCCCCTTCCTTTTACTTCCCATACCTTTGCGTGAGTAATAGCGATCTATGAGTCAATTGTTTCAATGTTTCCCAGGCTGCTGAAGTCTGTTCTGAGACCGGAGATCGAGCAGCGTGTTATCACGTCGCTCGGCAGTTTGAGAACAACGAACAGTTTCAGGAGGCAATCAACTTCTTCACTCGTGCTCAGGCCTATGGAAATGCCATCAGGCTATGCAAGGTTCATCTACGATGATAATTATCTTCGTTTATTATGTCAAACTGACACACCGCAGTATGATTACAATTCATAGTATGAACGGATGATCACAAGTTATTACAGGAGTCGAATTTAACTGTTTGGCAGCCGTGCAAGGCGCCCATCTGTCCTGTGCAGTTTACCAACGCCATCTGGCGAATGAAAGGCTGAGTCGACCTTTGCCAGTTGGACACAATCCAAATGTTATGATTATTAATTAGACGTTTAAGTAAACAGTTTTAGATGAGCATTTATATCGTGCTAATTACCCGTAATGAATTTACTTCAAAGAGCTTTGGTAGCCGTGAAATTGTCTTCACTTTTTTGTGGAATGAGTGAAGAAATAGGTTTTGCTTTCTGACCTGCCTGCTTGGCTGCTTTTTTACGATACTGGGATTTCTGATGCAGTTGGTCTTTGCTTTGTAGGAACATGGCTTTGATGATAAGCTACTGAACATGGCTCTGCTTGGAAAGCCGGATGACATGGTTGAAGCGGCCAGATATTACGAATTCAAACCAGGTCACCAGGACAAAGCGGTTATGCTCTACCACAAGGTTGTACATGTTATATAAACACATATTTTTATAGTTTATCTTATGGAGCTTTGTGTGCCAGTGTTATCCACTCCAGGTCGTAGATTCCTTCGCTCTGCCACGCAAGGCTCGAACTTCCACAGTGCTCCATAAAAGCTTTGATGTGGTCCATCTTTCAGGAAAGGTTGCCCAACAACCTGTAATGAACTTCTTTGTCTCTGTTTACCCTTTTCCACAAGTGTTTGCAAACCATTCTTTTCGATCGTGGTTTGGTGTTGTCAGGTCGGGAGCGTCTCTGAGGAGTATCTCTTGAAGTGGCACTATATAAATTTACGATTACAATATATTACACAAATCTAGATATGACTGTTCTGTAGACCTTATCTTATACCCTGCTTTCCTTTACCATACTTTACAATCGTTAGGTGTGGTTTTGTCGTTCTGTATCACAATGTAGCGTATCACCTTTCATTGTATTCTTAATCACAAAATAGTTTAGTGCCTTTTCAAGAAAACCACAGAAGCATAGAGTCTGGTTATTCTGTATCACTAGGTAATACGGTAAATCAAGTGCTGAGTCTTGCTCCCTACATGGCATTTCTCTGCTGCACTTTAGATAGGTACTTTTAAAGCACTATGCATGTACTAAAAGTGTTGAATATATAGATACTGGGTCATAGAGACATACTTGCATACATGCATAAATACATACATGCATACTTAAATGTATATGCTATGGATTGGAAGGATAAAGAAATTGATGGATCTTGTGAAGGATGACCTCGGGGTGCGAGGGTGGACATGAGAAGTGCCATCAACATGGTCAGAGACAGAGAGAAGTGGGATATCTCGTTCATACCTCATCATCGGCACATTCCTGACGGAAGAGAGATGAAGAAGAAGGGATATACATAAATGCATATGTACATACTTACTTACATATATGCATACATATACACAAACTTGCATATATAAATACAGTTCAACTGTGCTTACTTGTGATGCTGTGTTTTAGGCTGGTTACTTTTCGAAGGCGCTTGAGTTGGCCTTCAGCAGCAAGGAGTATTCAGCATTGCAGATGGTCTCGGAGTCTCTTGATGAGTCAACGGATCCACAACTGTTGCAGAGATGCGCTGATTTCTTCATAGACAACTCACAGTTCGACCGAGCTGTTGACCTTCTCGCTGCCGCTAAAAGAGTTCGTTTCAATATCTTTACCAGTTGATTGAATTTCGTTAGACTTTATATTTATTTAAAAAATATATTGGGAATTTCTGTTGCAGGTTGCAAAAACCACCATTGCTTTGTAGGGAAATCAGGACAAATCCTGAAAAAATGCCAGGAATTTTGCATATGTTGAAGTTATTGGCATTGTATAGTAATGCCTTGACATTATTCAACATTTTAAAATAATACTAATAAATGATTATCATATAATTGTGCTGAATATTGACTTTTGTTTTTTCTTCTCTTGCTTTATGCTTTAATTCTATCTTTTTGTGTTCTTTTAGTATTGAAATCATTTAATATCTACATATAAATATAAATACATGTAATGTATTAATAATGCTAAAACTATTATTATTTCACTATGATAATAACATTGCTTTAATAGACTATAATAAAACAAGGGTTTTTAAGTGGTTCATAAGACCAGTTTAAGTTGTTAATAAGACCTGTAATCTGTGTTAAAAGCACTACAATTTAACTTTAATAGCCTAACCTTCTAAGCTTCATCTTAAAAGTTATCATAGTGTTCATGGAGACAGTCGAGTTATCCAAACAATTCCACAAGCCTACAATTCTTGCATTGAAGAATTTCTGCTCTAATGTTCCTTTCTGTTTCTTAAATAATTTATGTCTATGCCCTTAGTTGCCTTGTTTGGTGCTAATTCAAAAACCTATCCCACTCACTGCCTCCTTCCTGTCCAGTGATAATCTTATAAGCTTCAACTAGGTCTCCTCAGCTCCTTCTTCTCTCTGATGTTTAATTCTGCCTTTTTGTGTTATTTTAGTATTGGGATGCACTTAAGATTTGCATGGAGCAGCACGTTCCCATGACAGAAGATTTGGTGGAAAAGCTGACGCCAACAAAGGAAATGGAGGAGCGTGACATGGTTGAGCGGAATAAAATCCTTGAGGGCATTGGAGAGGTGTGCATGGCCCAGCGCGAGTACCATCTCGCCACTAAGAAGTTCACCCAGGCTGGAAATCGGGTCAAGGTCAGCAAATAAAATCCTGTTTGTTGACCTATAATATGGTTAGATGAGACCTGGCAAGGTTAGGCTAAGTAATGTAAGATGTTTTTAATGTTGTTTCCAAGTATCTACATCTTCTTGTAATCACTAATCACACATCTGAAACAGAGATGGATAACTAATCAATTAGATTATAATCGATTAGCTAATTGATCAGACAAACAGCTAATTCTAGTTATTGATTAGCAACAAGATTTTGCTAATTCTAATTCTAATCAATTAGCAATTTAATTGAGTGAATTTAATCAGCTAATCGAATAGCTGTTTGTCTAAGTTTGGCTAATTCTAATTGTAATCGATTAGCTACAAGATTTTATGAATTCTAATTCTAATTGATTAGCAAATTTCAGTAGCTGACTCTAACTCTAATCGATTAGCAATTTGACTAATTGTACCCATCTCTGAAGAGAAACTACCCTGGGGTGCTGTCTACACTAACCTAAACTGTTTTAAAGTTCATGAAGACTAAACTTCATGTTCTTTGGTAAGTAGGGGCAGTACTGACATAAATAGAAGTCACCACGTGCTTCCATACACACAGCCCAACTAACGGATTACCATCTAGAGTTGATTGACAGTTTACACCATGTCCAGAGTTCATGGGTCTCATTGCATGAGAAATGACGACTGCCAATAGAGTCCACAGTAACATCAGCATCTGGCACTTTAACAGAAAGGGTAGAAGACACAGAGTATTGATCAGGAGAACCTCTGTATGATTCAGTCAGCACAACTTCTGAGACTACTTTCCTTCACTGAAACAAAGATTTTCTGGAATACATAAAGATAGTGTTTGACACTGTCCAGCTGAGAACCACCTATTCGTCCTTTACGGCTGGACTGGGTGTCCAGGATACGATCATTCATGACCAAACATCATCCAAAAACATGGAACTCAATAAATAATTTTGAAACTCAGACATGGACACATTAGAAGTATGAAAATCTAAAATTTATTGATCTAGTTCCACATGGTATGACGAACTGATCTATGAAAATGAGGCATTATGAAAACAGTGGCCATTTTAACCGCACGCATAGCAGCATTTAAACACCTTTCAAAGGTACTAAAGCATGGCTATCTATCTAACCTTATAAGGTGCAAAAAGCCACATTTTGCATAGCATGCTGAATCTGTAGTTGAATGAGTGCAGTATCAAACTTTCTGATCAGTCTCCAATCTCCATGTAAATGACCTTGTCAGTGTTGTTTGCTTGCATCTGTCTTGTGTATTATTTTCAGCTTTATTGATCTTGCATACAAAATAAGTGCAATAAATATATAGGTAAATAATTTACATTGCAAGTATTACGTTACTAGGCGATGAAGGCGCTGCTGAAGTCTGGAGACACGGAGAAGATCATGTTCTTTGCAACCGTCTCTCGCCAGAGGGAGATCTACATCATGGCAGCTCATTACCTTCAGACGCTCGACTGGCAGAAGGATCCAGAAATCATGAAGAACATCATCACTTTCTACACCAAAGGAAGAGCGCCAGAACCTCTCGCTGGATTCTATGATGCCTGTGCTCAGGTACATGCATGTTACTGCCACCTAAAAGCAAATAGGCTATGCCCCTAGACCAAGAGCACATGACTGAATATTTCCCAAAGTCGATAACGTATTGACTCTGAACATCCATGCCATCTTCACCTATCAACGGGAATCCGTTGGTTGGTTCCACGTGTGTGCGTGGGCTCGGACTGGAATACAGCTTGTGTTGTTTTGCTCATTGATGTAATATATTCGTTTGTTATGACATTTAGCGTCATCAAGGCTAGCACAGAGAGCACCTCTGACTAGATATGTTGAAGGGGTGCTATATAAATGTTCAAAAATGTTCAATTACATACATGTGTAATGAGGAAGACTTTTTGGCTAGAATGTTGTATCTGTATTAATTGTTACCTAATATGTATGTGCACCAGTGCCTTTCTGTCAGCTGGTTAAATAAAGAATATACTTACTTACTTACTTTATGGCATTTATGCTATGGCTTTTAATTGTAAATGAAACTTTGACTCAGAGTAATTTTGGACGGAGGAGTTAGTAATTTTGATATTATAAATCATTTTAAGTTTACTTTATTAAGACAAGGGTAATTCTGAATCAGAAAAATATTACGAGGAGTTAGTAATTTTAACGGTGACAAATTGTTTCAGTAAGCGTTTGAAAACCATTCTTATCGATTGTGGTTTGGTGTTGTCAGGTCGGGAGTGCCTCTGAGGAGTTTCTCTTGAGCTGGTGCTATATAAATTTACGATTAATAGGTGTTGTACTAGCATATCTAGCTCTCGGCACTTAAATCTGTGTGTTAATAGGAACAAAACTAGCATATCTAGCTCTCGGCATTTAAATCTGTGTGTGTTAATTATCAGTTGGAGATTGACGAGTTCCAGAACTATGAGAAGGCCCTTGGGGCGATGGGTGAGGCGTACAAATGCCTGAGCAAGGTGAAACCAGAGGAACAGAACCAGAGTGAATTGAAACTTGGTGATCTCAAGAACAGAATGACGCTTATCAACCGGTTCATCAAGGCAAAAAGGTATGTGTGTATTGATGTATTTTATGTGTGTATGTGTATTTATGCACTGTATGTGTGTATATATGTGTGCATTTCTGTATTGTATGTGTGTATGTATGTATGCATTGTATGGGTGTATGTATGTGTGTATTTATGGATTGTATGTGTGTATGTACTTGTGTATTTGTCTATTGTATGTGTGTATGTACATGTGTATTTATGTATTGTATTTGTGTATGTACGTGTGTATTTCTTGTATTGTATATTATGTGTGCACATCTGAATATTTATATAGCACCTTTCTTATTATTACTATTATTACTATTATTTTTAATTAACAACTTGTATTGCCCAGTATCTATAATGCACAAATTATCAACTTAATGTGCACAAAAAGCAAGCTGTAATTAGGTCAATATAGAAATATCAGTCCGCTAAGAGAGAGAGAGGCAGCTTATGGTTGATATGTACATTGAAGAAGGTACATGACATTGTATGTCTTAACACTTTAACGATGAGAGTGTACTAAAAGCGACTGGGAAACCAATACAGCTCGTCACTAAAGTGTTAAGTCGAGAGTGAAATGTGAAAAGCGACTGAGCAGAAAAGACAGGTAGGCCTATAGGGAGATAACTCCAAGATCTAAGTCCAGCTCATTCATACTGTACACTTATAATACATAAATGTATTCATTTACATGCACTAGGTTGTTAAGCAATCATTCGATTTCATTCAGAGTATTCATATAGCACCTCTCAAAGATTACTACTTGGAGGCGCTTCCAGCCCAAACCCAGGGCAAGGAATAGTTTACAAGTGTTTATAGAAAGTGCATGCAGAACCTCTAGCTTGGCAATTCTCCCTTGTATAGCATGTGCCATATACAGTTTCAGGTACATACATACAACATACAGCATACATAAACGTCTATAAAGCCATACATGCATATGTACAATTGACCTGTATGAATACAAAATTAAGAAAGGTATAATGTGATTACTGGTTAAATTGTGTATGTTTCATTGCTAACAGTCTGTATGGTCAGAATAGTGAGGAGGCGGTGAAGCAGTGCCAGTCTCTGCTGACAGAACCCGGTTACGACCGAGCAGTACGACCTGGTGACATCTTCGGATTCCTTGCCGAGCACTTTGCACGATGCGACAAGTGGAAGATGGTCTGTTTACCTATCGTTTCAAAGATTTACTCAGAGCTCTGTTAAAATGGAAGATTTTACTTGAACTTTTGTGAATTTGTCGCATCGACGAACTTCTAGTAAGCCATAGCATTGTTATTGCACTTTTGTCAATTGTCATGACATACAGGTAGTGCCACTGCATTCGGAGGAAGTGGTGCTATATTAATTTCCAATAACATAATAGCACAACAGTAGGATACCACAGCCAGCGTGTTGTTAGATGCTGCTAGTGCATTTTAAGTGGTTGGCCATGTTAATGAGAATTTCACTAGTCTTAATTTGCCATTCTTATGTGCATTGCCTATAACGAACCATAGAGATCAGTGTATACAATTTCTATTGCTGCAACTCATGGTGCACTAGCCATATATTGCAAATGAACTTTGAACATCATGTATACTATCAGCTCTATTGTGGGAATCCATTGTTTGGCTCTGCATGTCTGTGGGGGCTCACCAGTGGTGACTCTTCTGCTTATCTGAGCACTGTTCACTAGCTTCACTTCCTGATTAACTTTTCTTCTTAATGACTTTAACATCAGTTACGTTGCATAGGAGAGTTGAATGGTTACACTGGCACGAAGATGAGGATACCTGCTAGTACTTGAAGCCTTCCAAGGGGCTATAGCCAGTGTAGGCCTTCACATACTTGTATATACATAAATACATACATATATACATAGATGTAGATTCAGCTGTGGTGTTAAGCTAATAAATCCCTCATGTTGAACATTTCATGTTTATAGGCGTACAACTGCATTGAAGAGATCCGTAACAACCACAGCGCAAACATTTCCTACTACGTCAGTGGGCGAACCATCGAAGCCGTCTATCGAGCACTCGACATTCCACTCAAGGACACGATGAAGATGAAGGGCGTCCTGGATAAACAAACAAATGATGAAGAAGATGGCGAGGTCGTGGATGAAGTTGTTGATGATTAGAAAACGCCTTGAACATCGAATCTCGCTATCGAATAACTTTCGCACCTACAGCATCAAAGTGATGTCGACCGATGTAATGTAATTTGACATAATTTCTATTACAACACGTGTGACTTATATTTGACTTTTGTTGAATTAAATACTTTGACAAATTGAAATTTACAAATTTATAATACAAATATTTAAATTTATAAAATAGCTGTCTAAGAGCTGTGTGTTTTGACCAGAAAAGTACATCAGATTCTATGTCTGCACTTTTGTCAACTGAAGACAACTAATTACTGTTTGCATGAATAAAACTTGCCAGTGTACATATTGAAAGTTGTGTGGAAACATGTCAAGCATTAAACTAATCTTGAACTAATTTCTTTGTTCTTGTTAACAGGAGTCTCCAATTGTGACCCATATATATTGCATATAATATTATATGACACTGAATTAAATGTCACTACAAGTCTGCTTAAAACTTCAAAGACATCAGTATTTATAAAGCTGACAATCAACAAATTCATGATTATAGATTAAATTCATTTGGCTTTTAATTCACCTAGGTAACATCATGTAACTAAGAATCAATCAACGTTAAACATGCTTTTTATGTACCGGTATAGCTTAACACTGCTGTGCCTGAATAGTAAACATTCGAATTTGAATAGCTAGTTCAAATTTCCATTAAGACATGCCAGATAAAACCGTTTTAAATTACCATTAAATGTAACGAAATGCATTCTTCGCATTCATTCATTCCTGAATACAGTTTTAAGTCTAATGAAAAACGCTTCATTAAGAGCCCCAGGGAGCAGATGCAGCTCAATGGGGAGCCTGTTCCAGGCCACTGGGCCCACCACGGAAAAAGTTCGGTTCTGCATAATTGCAGTTCGAGCAAATGGGACTAGAAACAACCCCTTCTCTGAGGATTGGAGAGGCGGCGGCCTTGAATACCCATAGTGGGGCAACAAAGCTCTCGCAGGTAGTCTGGGGCGAGACCCAGCTGACATCGCCACACCAGGACAGCAATACTGTATTCAATGTGCTGCCGAGTGTGAAGCCAGTGACATGGGCGCCCGCAGCATAGGTCAAGGGGGGTCGCGTGACCCCTCTGGAAATAATGATCAAATAATAATCCGACAGGTTTAATCATGTAACGGAAGCTTAAAATATGTCACAAGATTCTTTTCAAAATATTTAATAAATACTATAGCTTTAGTTTCAGACTGCTTAAGCATATTAATAACTGACTAATAATACTATATTCAGTGGCTGATTTAGCCATAGGCCTGGAAGCCAACCGCCCTCCCCCGTGCCCCCAGTGGCGTAACGAAGGGGGCAGCCGCCCCCGGGCGCAGCACCAGAGAGGCCCAGAATTAGCTTTCTGTGGTACACAGTACTATGACAACAACCATTAAAAGTCACCAAGAAAATTAGAAGGGGCTCAGTCATCAATCCTTGCCTCTGGGCCCTGAAACCCTTCGTTACGCCACTGCGCGCCCCTCCTGGTTGTGTTCCGGCTCCCCTTAAAACCAGACCCGCCCGTCATCATGGACTACCACTAGCCTGCCAGAACGGTTACGTATCGATAGTCCGAAGGTTCGATAGTCCGAAGGTTCGATAGTCCGAAGGTTCGATAGTCCGAAGGTTCGATAGTCCGAAGATTTCATAGTAAAACATACATGTATAAGTACAAATATATGTTTATGTACAGTATATGTATACATATGCATGTATATGTATATATGTATTTGCATATAAATGTATTTATATCTATATATGTACATATATGTGTACGGTACTTTGTCCTAGATTGAAGAGACATTCTGGATAAAGCTAAATATATTTAGTATTGAACTGAACTATATATTGAAAGTAGGCGTGATGTTATGCTTACTAGAAATATACGAATATCGTTACTGTAACAGAGACAGAAAATAGGATAGTTGATGAACTATATCAGGTATAGTTAAGAAGGAGTGTTCTCTCCTATTTAAACCAATGTAAAAGATTCGTCGTCGAAGCTTGGCAGTTTTCGTTAGGCCTGTTGCCGTGTGATGTCGAATTCTCAGTAGAACTGACCAAGACTTCCATGTACTAGATAAGTCTAGTTAACTAGTTAAACTGTTGGTTTCGTGTCCGCTGTGGCCAACCAAGTTGTTTGTTTGCTGTGCAACGTTCTCGAGAGCTGGAGACGTGTGGAGCTGATGTTCTTCGATAAGGTTGTATGTGTGTTACTATTACGGATTTGGTTTTATAATATACATTCTTTTTTACCCTAGAAACGAGTTTGTCTTCATTCGTAAAGTAGCACCTTACATTTGGGGGCTTCGTCCAAAAGTGACGTTAATTTGAAAAGTCTAAAAGCGAAAATTTTGTAGGGACTTTTCTAAAAGAGTCTAGAGACAAAAAGTGGGGAAATTAAACCTTTGAAAAGGAAATTTCTTAGTGAAAGTTTTGGCAACAGAGCTGAAAATAATTTGAGCAAGTCTATATCAAATGCACCTGTGATGTATTGCATCTAATATATTAGTATTGTATTGTATTATTGTATAAATAAAAGAAGTTTAAATGCTCCTAGTTCCCAAGATTGCACCAACATAAATGCTGTTGGGTTTATCTCAAATAATTCTGCTGTTAGGGTCTCTTGAACTGCATTTAAATTTACTCTTTTTTACTGATTTTTATACAGGGCTGTTGTAATGTACATACGCCTTATTCTTTCATTAACACAGATTACTGTACATAATTACATAATCATGCATGTCTGTATTTGTAATTTCAGATGGATTTAATTTGAATGAAGCTCATATTGAAGCGGAGGTAGTAAGCATTTTAAAATTTAAAATGAATTTAAAATTTATTGTTCTCACTTCCTGACAATTGTTTTGTTAGCCCCTAACAAAACAATTGTCAGGAAGAGGTGTGTGAAGAAGTGTTACCTTGTTCCTTTTGCAGTCTTACCTTCTGCCTTTGATGCAGTCTGCGTCACGAGCATTTTCTGCTTTCAATGCCTTTATTCGCAAGTGATTGAAGACCATTCTGTTTGATCATGGTCTTTAATGTTCGATCGTGGTTTTATATGGCCCGGTCGGGAGCACCACTGATAAGGTTTCTTGAAAAGGTGCTTTTTCAGTGGTTGAGTGATCTTCCTGAAACAGACTTCCTTTGTATCTGCACATTGTCTTAGCTTCTTACACTTTCCATCCATCCAACCCATCCATCCATCCTACCAGCCCAGCTCTGTGCAAACTTACTTCCATCTATCTATCCCTCCATCCATACGTCCATACATCCATCATTCTATTCAGTTATCTATCCATCCATCCTTTCATTCATCCATCTAACTGAGGTTGGGCTGGGAGTGCCTCTAAGTAGCGATCTTGAATGAATAAATGAGCACTTACTGTTTTATTCCAGAATGGCTTCTTAAATATTCTCTTCTTCATCTGTGTTTGTAGTTTAGCTCGAGCCATGCGTACGGAACGGTTACGACTACTGCGAGCAGCACTGGTACATCGCCATCGCATGGATACGACGGTCATCGCGATTATGTAAGGAATTTCATTATGACATTAGGGGTCTTTCCATGCTGACCCAGTTAGCGACATTGGTTACAGCATACATCCCATGTTCATCTGTGCATACGATCCAGGTTTGCCTCTCGATGATGGCTAATTTAAGAGATTTTGATCTCAGGCTAGCATGGTATGAACATGAGGACTTCAAATGGCATGGCACCCATTCAGATGGGTAGTGGTGGAGAAGGATCGCACCCAATCAATTCACTGCAAATGTGCAGGGTCAAGGCCATTCGGTTGCTATATAAAAACATGTGCATTTACATTCAATGTGAAATCAGCCACCGCCTACACCACACTTTTATCAAATCTTCCGGATATTTTCTCCACAAGTAGACCATGCTGAAAGGTTTCTTGTTCTTTGACCTCTTGTAAACTGTAAGACAGATAAACTGAATTAGCTTGAAACAAGGGTTAGTTTACAAGGATTAATCCCTTAATGCACTGTTCTTCACTTCTGACCACAGGCTTTCCCTCTGCCCACTGATTCCAGCCACAAATTGCATCCTAGAAAGAGCGGATATTTATGGACACGAGCTGTCTGGCAGCAGAGCACCATCACACTGCGACTCATATATCCAGACATTATTTATAGCGTTCCGTTTGATAAAACTAATTTCTTCTGCTCCATTCAACCACTTGACTTCTGTAGTGCTGTTATCATAATGCACAAATTATCCATTGGTGATCTGATGCTAGACACTAAATTTTGTAAGCATTCTAATGTCTGCTAATTAGAGACCTCATTATTTTGTAAGCACAAAGCAGAAATTGTTTGATTTTTTGTCTGGTGTGTATTGGTTAATGATTTTATGGGTGTTGTTTTGCTTTAGGGTCAGACCGAGGACCAATACGGCGTGGCAAAGACCCAGGACCGGCAGAGACAAGAACCGGAGAAGATCCGACGGTGGAGGGAGGAACAGCTGGAAAACTTGCTTAAGAAGGGTCAGCCGCTGCCATTGCTTCGTTTTGCCATTTCATCTTTCAGGGTTTCTGACATGACCTTCGTGAGTGTCAGTCCTCGTTGGATGGAGGATTGGACGTGCATGTTTAGGTTGAGGGGCAGAAGTGGTAATTGTATTGTATTGTATCTGTATTGTATCTGAGAATTTCTAAAGCACATCTCGCAGTGCAGACCAATCAGAGGTGCTCCTAATGCGAGGGACCCGAGAAAAAGCAGGGCCTGCAGTCAGAATCGAGAGCTGATGGAGGGAGGTCGTCCCACAGTGAAGGGCCAATGCGGGCAAACGTTCAGGATTGGGCAATGGTAGTCCTAACCCAAGGAACAAAAAGGTGAAGACGGTCCAATGATCGAGGATTATTATGTATTACTTTTATGATTATTGACTATAATTAACAGTGTGGACTCGGCTATGTGGTCCTGGTTTATATGTAGTTGTAATTCCTCTAGAGCTGCGGCTCGAGCTTCTCAGTTTGTCCCTTTCACAGTTTCGCAAACCCCTCAGGTCTGTATTGTTTGACGGTGATTTACAGACAGCCAGATACATATACATACATACATACATTATACACATACATACACACACATACATATATACCAAATTTGTTTACCGATACATACACAGACACATGCATATTTACATACATACTTATATACCCATACGTACACACACAAATGCATACATATATTAATGCGTACATACAGCATACAATGTAATGGCCATCATTTGGTCAATGGAATGATTTGATTTAGTTTTGTTGATCTGTGTGTTGTAGATGCTGAGTCGGAGAAGAAGAAGGCCGAGTGGCGAGAGATTGCGAAACGCGAGTTGGAAGAATGGTACAGGCACCGCGAAGAGCTGCTCGACAAAGCCAAGAAAACCAACAGGTCTCTTACCAAGTTCTGCATTCTTCTCTTCCACCTGGATCACATTAGTTAGGGATTCTGCATCTTGGACAGGTGCTCTGAATGAATGAATGAATGAGTGAGTGAGTGAGTGAGTGAGTGAGTGAGTGAGTGGAGAGGTGTGAGTGAGTGAGTGAGTGAGTGAGTGAGTGAGTGAGTGAGTGAGTGAGTGAGTGAGTGAATGAATGAATGAATGAATGAATGAATGAATGAGTGACAGTACTTCAACGTCTTAAAAGGTTTATTGGGTTCGTTTCTATAAGTGTACAAAAACTTCATTGCCTTCTGTGTTTCCAAGGTTACGATACCGCTTATTGGTTTTGCTGTTACCATGGAGTCTCGAACCCGTACTCTCTGCGTTACAAGGCATAATTACACTCTAACCAATCAGCTACCATGTCACACTACATATATATATATATACATGTATATATACGTATCGTCTTGTGTACCTTAACATCTGCAAAATGAGTTTCCTTTGTTTCATATCAGAGAGACACAAGACGCTTTCGTTGAGGAAAGAGACGAGAAGAAACCGGGCGGAGAGTGGGAACGCATCTGTCGACTCTGCGACTTCAACCCGAAAGGTTCACGCAACCTGAAAGATGTTTCACGCCTGCGCTCGATTCTGCTTCAGCTGAAGCAGATTCCGGTTGAGCGCCAGTGAGCGACCGAGCCATGCGTGGATTTAAACGAGGCATTTGATAGGTAACAGCGCGACGAGGGATTCATTGTTAAGTGATCTGTAGAGGAGTTAATGTTTTTATGTTGTTTTCATATCAGAGATGATGTAACGTATTCTGCTGTTTGTTTTGATAGTTGGTGTTCGTTCTGCGATGTTGTTTAAACATGGTTTTGTTCGGTTGGGTTATTCTGACGTTCGGGGAGAAGGCATTAAAGGAGTGGGTGGATGTACATAAGAGGCTCTTTGTAAATGTTGTCAAAGGCTTTCTGTAGATCAGTTAGAGTGTAATTATGATATTATTTGATCATTATTTATTATATTATTTGTATTGATCGTATTGCAAAAATAATTTCGATCAAATGATATTGTTGAAGCGGGCGTACTTCCAGCTCACCACCAAGTCTTGAGTTCAGATCCACTTGCATGTGCTATGAAGCTGACCTTTTTAGGTCTGCGCATTCAATTTCACCTTTTCTTAAGATTTGTAATTTGCTGAATAATGTTTGATTTTTCCAACGTATTTCCATCTATTTCCAGCGCTTTTAAGCACGATTCCAGATGGCTGCGGAAGCTGGGATTCTGGAACAGAGCCTGATTTTCATGAGATCTGGCATTTTCTAGTCTAAAACTGTTTTTCTTTCATTCCAACAGTATTATTTATATGTTTGGTAAGTTTTTTACTTATTTCTGTGTTTTTGTTTTAATTTGGCCAGTCATTTTTGCTTGTTTATTAAGGTGGGTAAAATTGTCACTGATTTTGAGTAATATTAGTCAAAGTAAAACAGCCTGTGCAATAGCATGATTTGAATTACATTGACATAGTAGGAAGACTGAGAAACAGACGGGTAGACAGACAGATAGAAAGATAGATTAAGGGACATAGTGAGAGACAGAGACAGACAGACAGAGAAGAGAGACAGACAGACAGAGGTTCCAATTATATGTGGCAAAGAGGTTTTCAGCTGTGAGGCCGAGACTGGTAAACAGACAAAGTTATCTCTGGATTTATTAAGCGCACCATCTAATGACTGAGCAATCAGTCCATAGTGCTGAGTGTTACTGTGCATGAAGGACTTGCTCAAGGTCCCTCACCAGTAACCATTGCCAAGGGAGGCTTGAGACCACACTCCACATTACAATGGGCTACTGTGTCCCACCCAAAAGACGGACAGCTGAAGAGAGATGATTTGGATTTCATGTGCCAAGTATGGACGGTCAGATACAGACAGACAAACATACACAGACAAAGATACACCGATAAACAGACACAGACAGACAGAGAGACGGAGTTGATGAGAGTTGATGTAAATTTCATGTGCCAAATTTGTTCTGCCTTTAATGTTTAGTCTTTGGCGAAGTGTTTAATGTGCTTCAAGTTCATTCAGTTTCACGTTCACCTGCTGAAGCATTCGCTATCCAGAGAAGGCCATTGTGTTTTTTAAGGGCAGTTTAGAATATGTTGAGGATTTAGTGACCTATAAAACTAACTTTAGTGTGGCACCGTCTGAATTTTGTCATATTAACTGTAAATGTACAGGTTTTTCTTTTCTTTTTCAACCATATATGATAAGATTAGAATATTCTTTAATTGACCAATTGCTATCCGCATTTGGTGTACAGACATGGTAATAAACATACATCAATACTTAAGAAGATCAAGACAGTCAAATATTCTAAATTACACGTATTATCTGAGATCCCATATATCATCCGATTGATGAAATTTTTCTCATCAAGCAGTTATGGCCTCGACCCTGCTCATTTTTCAATAAATTGATTGGGTAAGATACTTCACCACCAATTGCCCTTTTGAATGGGTGCCACACCATTTAAGGTCCCGTGCTCGGACCCTGCTAGCCCGAGATTTAAATCTCTAAAATAAGCCAACATTGGGAAGCAAACCATGCTACTCACGCTCTCTAACACAGAGGCGCATGAGACGCAGCCTACGCTCTAACCAGTGTAGCTGACTTGGCCAGTATTACAATGCATTACAGCAATGTTTCATGTGGGACTTGTGAAGCACATGTGACATGATTCCCACTTTGGATTCAGTTGTTTTACATATGACATTTGTGCTGAAGTAAGGACCAATGTGGGTCAAATCTAGTCATGAGTTGTGTTATATGTCTAGTGGCTGTTGTTACCGTTAGGTATTTCAGTGTTATCATCTGTAGTATTTTACTGGCTGTTACGTATTTGTTACGGGATTTCGCCGTTTTATGAGAGTTTACTTATGTGTTACAAGATTTTACTTATGTTTTATAGGATTTGATTTATGTGTTACAAGATTTTACTTATGTTTTATAGGATTTGACTTATGCGTTACAAGATTTTACTTATGTTTTATAGGATTTGACTTATGTGTTACAAGATTTTACTTATGTTTTATAGGATTTGATTTATGTGTTACAAGATTTTACTTATGTTTTATAGGATTTGACTTATGCGTTACAAGATTTTACTTATGTTTTATAGGATTTGACTTATGTGTTACAAGATTTTACTTATGTTTTATAGGATTTGATTTATGTGTTACAAGATTTTACTTATGTTTTATAGGATTTGATTTATGTGTTACAAGATTTTACTTATGTTTTATAGGATTTGACTTATGCGTTACAAGATTTTACTTATGTTTTATAGGATTTGACTTATGTGTTACAAGATTTTACTTATGTTTTATAGGATTTGATTTATGTGTTACAAGATTTTACTTATGTTTTATAGGATTTGACTTATGCGTTACAAGATTTTACTTATGTTTTATAGGATTTGATTTATGTGTTACAAGATTTTACTTATGTTTTATAGGATTTGATTTATGTGTTACAAGATTTTACTTATGTTTTATAGGATTTGACTTATGTGTTACAAGATTTTACTTATGTTTTATAGGATTTGATTTATGTGTTACAAGATTTTACTTATGTTTTATAGGATTTGATTTATGTGTTACAAGATTTTACTTATGTTTTATAGGATTTGATTTATGTGTTACAAGATTTTACTTATGTTTTATAGGATTTGATTTATGTGTTACAAGATTTTACTGTGTTACTGGATATTTTTATGTGTTACAAGATTTACTTATGTTTTACAGTATTTGACTTATGTGTTACAGGTTTTTACTTTGTTACAGGATTTTCTTTATGTGTTACATAAGTATCTGTGTTACTAGACTTTACTTATGTTCTATAGGATTTGACTTATGTGCTACAGGATTTTGTACACATGTTACAAAATTTTAGTTATGTGTTACAGGATTTTGCTGTGTTACAGGTTTTTGTGTATGCATAACAAACAGTTACTTACATGCTGCTGCTGTAGTAACTTGTATTTCAGTTCAATGTTTTATGTGTTTTGTTGAAATGTTATAAATGGCATAGAAAGTGTTGTAACATTGTTGGAAACTTTGTCCGTCCGTCCGTCCTTCCATCCGTCCGTTCTGAGAGTGAAGTCACCAAATGAGAAATTCTCATGCTTAAGGGACTCGCCACCGGTCCCGGCGGTCTGGGAGGTGGGCGAAACTAGACGACTCTAGATGTTTGGACGCCTCACACAGTGCAGAGGCTGGCAGGACTCGTTTGGGGAGCGCCGAGCCTTGGTTTCCACTTCCAAAAGGAGTGGAGGAAGATCAGTCGGACGACCGGAGCCCCCTTGGACCGGAATGGTGGATACTGAACTTTTGGCTAAGCACAGAGTGGAGACGAATCTGGGATCGGGATGTGTGGTCTTGGGTTCGGCTCCAGGCTGTACGTTGCCAACAGTTCGTGATCGTTAACTCCAAATTTCTAAAGCGCTACGCTAGAGCTAAGCGCAGGGCACCAGCTTATTCACGAGCGCTGCGTCGCATCAGAGATAATCAAGTTGCCAGAGATAGGAGGCAGATGAGATACTAAGAATGGTTTCGTTGAGGACGAGAAAGCTTGGAAGGTGGAGGATGGGATATGGAGTAGGGTTGGAATTCTTAAAGAGGTGGGACTTTAATTTTTATCTAAAAGCCTGTGGCGTGATAAGAGAGTGTCAGAGTGGGTTGTACATATATGTCAGAGGAAGATCCGAGTCTGGTTGTCACAGAGAGGGGGCAGAGGAGATGCTAAGGCTTAGGACGAGAGGGCTTGGAATTCGGAGGATTGGACGGATTAGGGTAGGAATTCTTGAAGAGAATTTTGGCCTGCATGCGAACCATCCACCCCAGTCCTGGGTTCGTCTCTAGGACATGCTTAACCAAAAGTTCAGCAAAAGTCCTGGAAACGCAACACTCCGCGGGAGAAGGGTGTGCCTTTGATCGGGTGATGATGAGAGTGAAGGGTGGTAGGGTGTTTTGGTCTCGTGGCGCCTCTTAGCGGCGAGTGATGAGAAATCGAATGACGATTGCAGCGTTGAGTTGATTGGAGGCGTAAACTAGATTTTACCGATTTGCTTCAATTTAGCGATGGCTCGTCTCATTTAGCCAGATGGACGCCTGCTTAGCCATTCGGACCTTGTCTCGGACATCGTCAGGCTGTTCTTAGCGAACGAGCGCTTCCAGTTGCTGGACCTAGAGTTTGAAACTCTTTCTCCACGCATCTGGCCGTTCTGCTAACTCTCGCGCTGTATCTGTCAGTTCTTCTCCCTGTATCTGTCAGTTCTTCTCCCTGTATCTGTCCGTTCTTCTCCCTGTATCTGTCAGTTCTTCTCCCTGTATCTGTCAGTTCTTCTCCCTGTATCTGTCCGTTCTGCTCAGTCGCTTGTGTCATTTCGTTCTCAACTTAAGACTTGCAATTTTAAAATGGCTTATCCGAGTTTTGCCAGGACAGGCCTAACAAATACCAGAGTTTGTTACTTCAGTCTGTTTGTAAAGTGTATTCGCAGATTTGCATAGTGTTACAGCGCAAATTACTCCGAGGTTCGTACCTAATTTGGGCACAGCCATTGAAAGGCCCGTGCTCAATCGCTTCCCTGTGCAGACACTTTCTTTGGGCCCTCACCCTGCAAGTATTACAATTGCTAACAGGGTAGGAGGCTCAGGGTAGGAATCTCGCAATGTCCCGCTGTTGGTGACTTGTGGCCACCTTTGGGCCTAGCGATCTTGGCTGTCCGGTGGGTCCCTTTCTCCCCTCCATGCACTTGCCTTCCCATCCACCCCACCCCATCCAGTCCTCTCGTTCTTCCCGATTGCTTAATCTATCTCTCGCCATCGGACGTCATCGCCAAATCCTGATAGATTCGCAAACGATTGGACATATTTCACGCCGTCGCTGATCCGCGTGGGTCCCCCGTCCGGGATTCCGGGAATCCGTATCCGTCGGGGTCGGAGATGGCAGCCAGAAGTCAATCGGTTTCAATTTGGCCGACGTGTAGCGAGCGTCGGGCAGCGACCGTAAAGGGGGTTTAGCTAAATTGCCCGCGGGAAGTGGATTGGCAAGGGTAATAAAGCAGCAGCAGTAGCGGTGGTGGTGGTGGCGTCCTCTTCTGGTGGGGATTTCGTTGATTGGGAGGCGCGGTGGGATTGCCGCGCTCCGGCGAAGATTAGCCGGATATCGACGGACTGGTGGGATATGGCGGAGTCGGCGGATCAGACGGAACGGGGAAAGGGGGAAAGGCGGAAGAAGAGCGGCGACATTGTCACGAAATGACGAAGCAATTTGTCAGCCACTCTCTCTCTTTCCAACGTATGTGAAGACGAAAGATATACGCACGTATACATACATATATATGCACGCGTGCACACACACATACCTACTCACCTACAGGCAAACGCACCTAAACATACACATATGTACCGTACACACGCACACTACGTTACTACGTATATATTTATATACACACATATATTATATATGTGCAGTTTGTTGTGTGTGTGTGTGTGTGTCACACATTTATTTATTGTAAATTTTATTTATAATTTATTTTTATTTTTAGTAGAATTTCATGCTTTAAAAATAATTTTCAAAATTTTCTGAAACATTTTAATTAGTTTTATGTCAAAATGCATGAAATGCATCTCTCCTGAATGTGTTTTTCACGATTCCTGTGCTAGGAGCGCTGTAATAAATGCTGTGTGTGTGTGTGTGTGTG
>JACEVL010000067.1:527500-647500 GCA_020284085.1 Aporrectodea caliginosa
CTGTCCAAGTCTATCACGATGCAGGATCACGACTCATATTAAGCATCACTGATCACCTATATGCATCAGTAGCTCGATACCACAGGGCATCGAAGTAACGATCATCAACAGAATATATAGCGCCACACGCATGGTACTTGTTATGTCTATAATATATGCCTATATATATATCCTAAATATATATATATATATATATATATATATATAACCATGACTACATATCGTGAGGACGTGCAGCTGATTAAGTAACAGAGTATGGGTGGTCGCGTGGTCCACCTGGCGGAAGAATTAGAAGACAGCGTCAATTATGTCAGTGTAGATCGTCTGAAATCTGAACGGAGCATCTGAGGTCATAACCAGCGATTTGAGGGAAGCGCATGCAGAGCCACGCAGCCCCGTTCACCCAGCAAATGATTTTGTACCGTTAATAGCCCTACGCCTCAAGTAACTGGCCTGTGACGTCATAACGATTGTTGGCTCCGTTGGGCTAAGTGGCTGCATAGCCAGCGGCCCTTGCTCGCCTCCAGACGACCAGGGCTGCGCAGGACGGATGACCTGCGTACAGTGTTGAGTCTGTTGACCATAAGACATCCCGCAGGCAATAGATTCCCAAATGACTTAAAACTCGTAGAAAATTTTAACAACTTTTAGTCACATAATAAATTATTGTTACGTAATGCTAGCATTTTTGACTTCCTGGTATTTTAGTTTAATTATATTGTAGCCTTGACTTTGACCTGATTTTGACATTTCCTTAAATTTTTTGACTCTTGTGTTTCTTGGATTTATTGCCCGAAGTTGATAACCTGTTGAGGAAGACTTTTTTGGTTAAGATGTTGTATCTGTATTAATTGTTATCTTGCATGTATGTGCACCAGAATGTGTCTTTGTCAGCTGGTTAAATGGTTAAATCAAGTTCCGTAGGCGGACATGCTTTGTAGGCTGCTATTAGCGCCGTGTATTGCAGGCTGTCTGTTCTGTTAGTAGTTAAGATTTATATCTTCTGTCATTTGTATTTTTGTTAATTGTTTAATTGTCATAACATGTAAATGTACAGCGCAGTGCGTTTGTCAGGCGCTTCATTAAAGAAAAGATATTATTATTATTATTATTAAATAAAGAATATACTTAATACTTTTATAAGGTGACTTTTCTTATTCTCGCACTTAGACAGTCACATTTTTTAGGAGCTGTGTACCATTTTGGGTGGTGTTCTCCTGAGGGTCCACAGAAAGATGGCTGTGGCCTCTGGCTCCTCTGATGGCCACTGCGTCACTGGCTGGGAGACGTGACGTGGCGATCGGTAGAGCTGTGCGCCGATGGATAACGATGGAGCAATTACACGAATTTATTTAGCGCTGTATTTTCGTCGATTCGATGCGAAGATTAAGGGCCAATTAAATGAAGACACGGAATCTCCAGCGCCAGGAAATTGGGGAGATGAGGAAGAAGGAGGTACAAGGATAGAATGAGGAGAAGAGGAATTGCAAGAAGAGAAGGAGGAGATGGGGGAAATTATGGACGAACGGATGATGGAAGGAATTGAAAGTAGTATGAACGGTCGGGTATAATAGCACTATGCAAACTTTAGACGTTCGGTTATAGTATTGTATTTAAAGATTTATAAAGCGCCTCTCACAGTGTACACCAATCAGGGGCGCTCCCAGTGCGAAAGTCCTCGAGAATAAAGACAAGTTTTGAGGGAGCGAAAATATGTAGCAGGACCACCACATAGTAGGCCTATGGTGGTGCGAACAAAGGGGAAGTTGATTCCATAGCGAAGGGCCAATGCAGGCAAAAGCACGGGACTGGGATATGCTGTTCTCACACGACTCGACACGAGGAACAATATAGGCCTATAAGAGCTGCAAAGACGAGGAACGTTGTGTGGAGAGAAAAGATGTGAAGAGGAGAGAAGGGAGAGAAAAGAAGGGATTGGAAAGGACGGGAGGAGAATAGGAGGGAGAGGAGCATAGGGAAGATGAGAGGAGATGAAATGAAATGAAAGTAGAGGATAGGAGAGAAGAGGAGAGGAAAGGAGAGGAGAGCAGAGGAGAGAAGAAGTGGAGAAGAGGAGAGGAGAGCACAAGAAGAGAGTACATGATGAAAGCATAGGACAGAAGTGGAGTGGAGAGGCGGAGAGAGAGAGAGGACATGAAAGTCGTCGACGGCAGAGAAAGAGAGAGAGAGACTTTTATGACGGTACCCATCGGCAGATAGAGAGCAATATCCGTGCTGTCGCTAATCATATTGGACGCGTCATCCGTGACAGACATATAACCTCCGTCCATTTCATCTCCTGTTATCGAATTCATATCGGACAGCGACTGATCCCACCAGAAGAACATCTAACTTGATTTTCATCCTGAACCCTGACTCGTCGCCGACGCTGCTATGATTTACAATGGACATGATCGAGAACGCTTCACTGGCCACGATTTTCATGATAACTCAATTAGACGTCCGTTGGTCAGAGCGATAAGTTATGTCGTCCAACTCGGCGTCTAATTAGACGCTTCCTCCTGTCCCGGTCGCTGTCGAAATTCATTTCTCCCGATTGAGGGGTAGGGTGGATTGCAGGAGCCCTTGACGGCTGCCGGGAAGGACGCACTCGGAGAGGCCACGGGGTGACGCTTACCCCACGGGATTTATCGTCCGGGGTTCGAGTCGGACGGAGGGATTAGAGGAGCGGGATTATAGATGGATTTGGGATTTGTGGGTGGCCGGGTTTAGGAATGTTTACAGACGGTGGAGGTGGGACGTTGGCGGTGGACGTTGGCGGTGGGGTGTGGGGTAAGCGGATTAGGGATTCTCGGCGATTGGGAGTTTTTGGCGGCGGTGAAGATGTCTCGTGAAGGTTGACGAGGCGGATCGATCGCCGTTGATTGGAATCATTGATGATGGTATCATCTGAAATTCAAATACACGGAAGATGCGTTTTTGGACGGGTTGACTGATCGATACTGAACTGCTTTCAATTGGTACTGTATGGGCATCAGTTGGTACTGGAGTTTGTAACATTTGGTACTGCGTGGATGTCGTTTGGTACTGGATGTGGCAGAAATTGAAACTGAATCTGTACCATTTTGTACCGGACCGATGTTGGCTTTCACTGTTATTTGACTGCTATATACTCGTTGGTACTTGAGTGGTTGTAGATTGGTACCTGATCTCCGATTGGTACTGAACTGGTACTAAGTTGGCAATTATTCGGAACTGAGTTGGTACTGATTTGGTACTGATATGGTACTTTGTTGAGACTGGATTGGTACTAAGTTGGTAGTGAGTTAGAACTGAATTGGTACTGGGTTGGTACTGGATTGGTACTGAGTCGGCACTGCGTTCCTCGAGGAAGAGCTGAAGAGCGGTCGCCTTAATCGCCGTGACTGACTCGCCGAACGAGATTTGATACTGCAATGATTATCATAATCATCGTCGTCATGATTTCTATCATCGTCGTCGTCATCACTTTTCATTGTAATCTCTTTTTGTAGTCATCATCAAATAACTCCTGAATAATATTCTTAACGTTCTTAATATTTTTGTGACTTGAAAATACAGGCAAACAGACACAGAGACAGATTGACAAACAAAAGGACGGACAGACAGACGGACGGAGAGACACCAGTAAAGACAAACAGGCAGATATACAACCAGTTGGACAGATACAGAGAGGCAGATACAGACAGAGAGAAGGACAGACAAACAGAGAGACAAGACATCAGCTTCGAATGCATGCACAACCATCGAGAATCCGTCGTTGAGTTGTTAGTGGGGCCACCTATCGGTCGTTTAGTGTTCTGTTTTGTTGACTGACGTTCGTTCGTTCGATGGTCCATAGATGGCGGCAGAGGAGCGACGACTGTCAATGGTCGCTACTCGGCGATGGGTGCTCTGCTGCTGCTGGCCAATTGTAGTAATTTACGATTGAATGATTTTATGACTGCGCGAGAGAGCAGCTCTGGAGAGAGAGAAGAGAGAGAGACAGACAGACAGACAGACAGACAGACAGACAGACAGACAGACAGACAGACAGACAGAGACAGAAAGACACAGAGACACAGAGAGAAAGACTGACAGAGACAGGCAGACAGACACAGACAGACAGACAGACAGACACAGAAAAAGAGACAGACAGACACAGACACACACAGACATAGAAACAGACAGACACAGACAGACAGACACAGATACACAAACAGAGGCAGACACACAGACAAACTCAGACAAACAGACTGAGAGACACACAAACAGAGACAGACAGACACACAGACAGAGACAGCCATATAGACAGGCATACAGAGACAGAGACTTAGACAGACAGACAAAGACGAGTAACGACCAACACTTAGTCCGCCAACGAGCGAAAACATTCTGTAAATCATATCAAGTATTTTCGATGAACTCCTAATACGAACCACCTCCGTCTGTCCATCTCTCTATCTCTTCCTGTCCCTCTCTCTGTCCCTGTCCCTCTCTCCCTCTCTCTCTCTCTTTCCCTCTCTCTGCCTCTCTCTCTCACTTCTTCAGCGCATCGCAACACCGCAGACCGCACTCGCTCTGAAGAGGACGCGCCAACGCCAAACCGCCACCTATGGCTATTTGCTCTGGTTTTCAGCGGATGTTGACAGGCCGTCTTAATTCCACTTCCGCCGCCGACGAACGGTCCTTTCCGGGCCGACCGGACCTTCTCCATTCCAATCACGGCTCGCAAATTACTTTAAAACCGTCGCTCCGGCGAAATAATGGACGGGAGCCTTTGCAGCGCCGGCGCAAACGTTATAAAATAATGGTATGAGCAGGCAGCATGTGATAAATGAATGCCAAGGGCTGATGTTTTTATCGCGAAGGATGATGCCACGATGGAGGGAGGGCAGGGGACGGTGAAGGGAGGACCGGCGAGGAGGCAGGGTGGGAGGGAAGACCGATTCTCGTCGTGGCCTCCTCCTCCCTCTCCCGGAGAGTCCCTCGTTCTTGGCATCCTAATCAGAGCGCAGCCAATTGAATTATTCGGTCGCCTTAGAAGCGAGAGACGGACGGACGCATTAAGAAATGCTGCTCTGCGACGATTCGACTGACGTGATTTACGTTCGCGATGGCAGTACGATGCTAGAAGTCTCGCCTGTCATGCTCTCTCTGTCTCTGTCTGTCTTTCTCTCTTCCTATCCCTCTCACCTATCTGTCTCCCTCTGTCTGTCTGTGTGTCTCTCTCTCTCTCTCTCTCTCTCTCTCTCTCATGTCTCCGTCTTCTCTCTCTCTGTCTCACTGTCTAAGTCTGTCTGTCTCTCTCTCTCTCTCTCTCTCTCTGTCTCTCTATCCCTTCGACTCTCTGTCTGTCTGTCTGTTCGTCTGTTTGTCTGTGTCACTCTGTCTGTTTCGTCTGTCCGTATGTCTGTCTCCCTCTGTTTGTCTGTGACCCTCTCTTTCTCCATATAGTATGTATATATATATATTTGTCTCTCCCTCTCTCTTCTCCCTCACCTCCATCTGTCTTTGTCTGTCTCTGTCTTCTGAATCTGTCTCTGTCTGTCTCTCTCTTCCTCTCCCTCTCCCCTCCCTCTCCCTCTCTCTCTCCTCTCCTCCTTTCCCTCCCTCCGTCTCTTCGTCTCTCTCTCCCTCTCTCTCCCTCTCCCTCTCCTCTCTCTCCTCTCCCTCTCCCCTCTCCCTCTCCCTCTCCCTCTCCCTCTCCCTCTCCCTCTCCCTCTCCCTCCTTCTCCCTCCCTCCCTCTCTCTCTCTCCCTCTCCCTCTCCCTCCCTCTCACTCCCTGTCCCTCGCTCTCTCCCTCCTTCTTCCTCTCCCTCTCCGTCCCTTTCCATCTCCCTCTCCTCTCTCCCTCCCTCCCTCACTCCCTCCCCTTCCTCCCTCTCCATCATCCTCTTTATCCGTCGTTCGTTCTCTTTCAGTGGGCGTCGTAGATTATCGGCGCCAACATCCGATTCGTTTACTAATTGATTCAATCGGAAGAAGATAATGACTCGAATCACCAACTTCTGTCACTCCCGACAATCTTCACTCCCACCCACCACCTCTCACACTCCACTCTCTCTCTCTCTCTCTCTCTCTCTCTCTCTCTCTCTCCTTTCTTCCTTCTCTCAGTTCTCTGTCACGCTGTTTCTTCCTTCCCTCCTGCTTTCTATTCTTTCTTCTTCTCGTTTTTACATTAATCCATCCATCCATCCACCCAAACACCCATCCATTCGTTCATCCTGCATGATCCCGCCTTCCTTCTTTCCTTCCTTCCATCCTTCCTTCCGCCTATCCATCCATCATTCCCTTCTTTTCTATCTTTTTCCTTCTCTCATTCCGCCCAACCATCCATGTCTTTCTTTGCTTTCTATTTCCCATCATCATCCTTGATGGGCGCCTTGCATCTTGCTGGCCCCTCCATTCATCCACAATCAGTTTCCCTGGTTTTGTCCTGAATTGGTATGCCTATTATTCATTTCATTTGCCTTGTCTTGATTTGCCTTGCCTTGATTTTGCCTTGCCTTGATTTTGCCTTGCCTTGATTTTGCCTTGTCTTAATTTTGTCCTTGTCTTAATTTTGCTTTGTCTTGATTTTGTCTTTTCTCGATTTTGTCTTGTCTTGATTTGGGGTGGTTTGATTTTGTGTTGTCTCGATTCTGTGTTGTCTTGATTTTATTTTATCTCGATTTTGGGTTGTCTTAGTTTTGTCCTGCGTTGATTTTGTCGTCTTGATTTTGAGCTGTCTTGATTTTGGTTTGTCTATCGCAGTACGAAGCGCTGTGCTGTGTTTGGTTCCACGACATTTCGTCTACTACCCTACTACGACATTTCGTTTATGCCAATCAACTTACTGCACCTGCCTGTCCATTTTCCCTTGTCTAGTCTTGTACTAGCGCCACCTGCCTGTTCCTTACTGTTGTTCCCTTTATCCAGAAGTGACACAGACTGCCATTTATTAGATCGCTCACGATTGCTTAATCAACGATCTCATGAGCTAATTAGTAACTAATTAATATACTAAACGTTAAAAGTATTTATATAAACTAATACATTAATAAATTTTTAGTGATTTATAATTTTTAAATAAATAAACTTATATGAATAATAATTTGTGAAACTATGTCTAATATTAAGTATCTATATAAATTATTAATAAATTATCTAGTAATTAATATATTTAACATAAATAAATAATTATAATTGAATTATGAAATTAATGAAAGCAATAAATTAAATTAATTTAATTTAAAACAATTATAAGGTTATCTGAATTAATAACTAATTTCGGGAACTAATTATCGACGATTACGCAGAAATATATTTTGCTCTTCTTCTTGTTCCTGCTCTTGTTTCCGCAATTTCACTTTTTCTTGTTCTTGTTCGTGCTCTTATTCTTTCCTTTATTTAGTTCGCTTATCATATTCATCATCATCGTTATAATAATTATCATCACTATCACGTTTTCGTCATCTCCGTAGTCATCGTTTTGTCATAGAAGTCGTTGGTGACTTCTTTTGACAACATCTGCCAACGCGAGTATGTCTGTCTGTCTGTCTGTCTGTCGTTGGTGACTTCTTATGTCTGTCTGTCTGCCTGTGTCTCTGACTGTCTGTTTGTCTGTCTGCCTGTGTGTCTGTCTGTCTGTCGTTGGTGACTTCTTATGTCTGTCTGTCTGCCTGTGTCTCTGACTGTCTGTCTGTCTGTCTGTCTGACTGTCTTTCTGTCTGACTGTCTGACTGATTGTCTGTCTGTCTGTCTGACTGTCTTTCTGTCTGACTGTCTGACTGATTGTCTGTCTGTCTCTCTGACTGTCTGACTGTCTGTCTGACTGTCTGTCTGTCTGTCTGACTGTCTGTCTGTCTGACTGTCTGTCGGTCTGTCTCTCTGACTGTCTGTCTGTCTGACTGACTGTCAGTCAGTCTGTCTCTGTCTAATTCTATCTCTGCATCGTCTTCAACGTTCCTTTCTCCCTGCCTCCGTATCCGCCATTCAGTGACTGCATCACTCCTCAGGTATATATAGACACAGATTCAGCGACAGGCGATTCACCGATGCGTAACACATCGCATCAGTTCAATCAACCGTGCAGTCAACCATCCTCGTTAGAGACAGACACAGAACAGGAGGAGGAAGGGGAATTGGAGGAAGAGGAACCAGGTGAACGGTTGTTGATACAGAGGCAGGGATTAGCTGGCATCAGATTAGCCGATCGTTCTGCGAGAGAAAGGTAGATGGATGCGAGTAATGGAATTGAATTTCGACGCACGTAAGATTAGATTTCAGTGAGAAAGGTGACCAGGTATACGGACGAACAAGGAGGTGTTAGGGATTGCGGATCGGGGGACTAGAGAGGGAGAGGGGACCGGGCCCCATCCGTTGTTAATCACCCCGTCGTTCGTGGCCGCCAGAGGGAGGGGTGGCGAGAGATGTCATTAGGATCAGAATCCGTCCGTATAGAATTGCACACCAAGTCACTAATGAAAAATATCGAATCATTAATCTCTCTATCAATTATCTCTCTTATTATTCCCCTCGATGCCCACTGAACTAATATATATATATACATATTTCTTATATATATATCATACATATATGTTATATATATATATGTTATATGTACTATATGTCTGTATGAGCGTTTATTTACTTGATGTTACTTGAATATATATGTATTTAGTGAAGAGGGCTCTGATAGTTCAATGAGGAATAGAAGGCGACAATCAAAGAAACGTTAGGTTAATTAAGATGGAGGAAATTATACAGCGATTACGATGTCTCGTTCATATATATATATATATATATATATATATATATATATAAATAGCGCATAAGAACTTATATATATGTATATGTATATGTATATGTATATGTAGATGTATATATTAACCTCGTAATCAAAAATCTTATCATGGGGTAAGGTAGCATATATAGTACATGAGCTACACGATCTGTCGCACAGTTCAAAAGATGCACTCAATTAACCTCGTAATCACAAATCTTATCATAAGATAAGACAGCATAGTACATGTGTTATGCTACACTTTGCTATGCTATACTAAACTATGCTATACTGTGCTATACTATACTAAAGACGTATGTCGATGAAAAGATGGTTAAGAAGGTTACGAAGAAGCACACATGTGGATACAAACACGGTCACAGAGGTGGACAAACAAACATAGGTAGACGTATTGTAAAGCATGTGGTGAATAAGAGAGGCAGACGGAAAGAGAGATAGTGAATGAGACGGAAAGACGGACAAGGAAGTGGTCAAGCAGGCAAAGTGAACGATCAGAGGAGAGCCAGTGAACATATACAGACAAATACAAAGACAAGGAGAAAGACATCGACTACGTGAGAGACAGACAGACAAGCAGACAGAGCAAAAAAAAGAAAGGCATGGGCAGCGAGACACAAACAGAGACAAAGTCGAAGAGAAGGACTAAAACGTCTACTGATACGTACACTGCAGACAGACAAACAGACGAAGACAAATAGAGAGACAGCGGCAGGGAGAAACACAAACTGACAGAAGCAAAGACGAAGAAGACACGGACAGCGACACGCACATATACATCGAAACAGACCTATAGGCAGAGTGACAGAGTGTGTGGGCGGGAGGAGGTCAGATCGCGTCACGCGTCTCGCATCGGTGAACGCGATCGAAGGCTCTAATAGAATCGAGAGATGGAACAGGCGCCGTCTTGCGAGGAAGCAGAGGGGGTGTTGGTGGTCGAAGAGGAACTGCATTCACTGAACCGTCACATCCATCTCTTAATGCAATTACACGATCAAAAACGAAGTCGTCACGCTTCAGGCGGGCGTTAGACAAATGCGCCACGCAATTACACATTGTCTAATTAAAATCAGCATCATTGTTTCTGTAACGTATAACGTAAAAAGGGATTTATTTAGCGCCGCTGTTTCCGACCGAAGACATGGCCGCTTGGTTTTGTTAACATGTTCACGGCAGACGAATTCAAGCAAACTCCAGCAGGGTTAGTACTTGCATGGATGGTTGGCTGCAGCTGCTGTCGAAAACCACGCCAACTGGTGACAACTCAGGCCTCCATCCTCTGTTGGCGAATAGATGAGTACTACTGGGAGTTGGTGGCTTAAATGTGCCCTCCTGTTGTTTGATTACTGTGGTAGTGTTAGTGCCTGAAAGTCTTAATGCATGTCAACCAAAGTTCTGATAGGAAGTTGGTTTAATAAAGAATATACTTACTTACTTACTTACTTACTATCGGGGCCCGATAGCGCATTGGATAACATACTGGCGTAGAGAGCGAGAGGTACCGAGTTCGAGCCCGTAGGGCGGATATGCTTTGTAGGCTTACTATTAGCGCCGTTGTATTGCAGGATGTCTGTTCTGTTAGTAGTTAAGATTGTTTCAATTGCATAACATGTAAATGTACAGCGCAGTGCGTTTGTAGGCGCTTAATTAAAGAAAAGATATTATTATTATTATTATTATTATTATTATTATTATTATTATTATTATTTATTATTATTATTATTATTATTATTATTATTATTATTATTATTATTATTATTATTATTATTATCTTTATTATCTTACTTACTTATCGCCGCTTCAGATGGCCCCTCTTGAGTTTCTGAGAAACCTCTTTCATCATGTTGCATCGCCGCTCACTTAGCGGGAGCGCAAGACCCCTTTCGAATCCTCTGTGTAACCGAACATGCATGATAGTGATCTAGTGGTATACCATAGTTTGTACAGTCATTCTTCTTGATTGGTTGCCGAAAAATGACCTCGTTTGACTTGATTTGAATATTTTGATTTGAATCTGGGTGTTTGTTTATTTTATTATTCCAGAGTTAAACGTCTTTGTATGACATCAAAGGCCGTTGACGACAATTCAAAATTATGTACAATACAGTGAAAACAAAGAATTTATGGATTCCGAAAAGCGCCATTAAAAAGTTGTTATTGCGTTCGTTTATGTTCGTTCTTATTGAAATTTGAAGCCAGTTAAAGAGAAGGTCTGGTTGACTTAAATTGATTTGAAGATCTGGCTATTAATTCATGATTGATCCTTTAAAAGGTGTTATGTAACAACGACAATTAAATAAAGGTGTCAGTATAATATTCGTTGTTTAACAGCATGAGTATTCATTCATTCATTCATATTGAACAGTTGTATAATGCCCCTACAAGAAAACTACTCAGAGGCGCTCGCAACTGCAGCACGGCCAAAAAGAGCAGTCTTAAGGTGAGAAATTAACATAGGAGAGAAGGTCCTAGAAAAGAGGCAAAGCTCCAAAGGGAGGCCATTCCAGGTCGAGGTACCAACCACTGAGAAAGCGCGGTTCTGCATAGCGGAGGTATACGGGGAAAAAGGGACAAGTAGGAGACCCTGTTCGGATGAGTGGAAGGATAGAGAGGGTCCTAGCACTAAGGACAGAGATCGCGAAGATAGGCATTAGAGGTCTGCGGTTAGAGTGTTTTGCTACCCGACCCGTACCCGTAACACGGAACCGTTACCCGTACCCGTACCCGACCCGTACTAAAAATTACTACCCGACCCGACCCGTACCCGCGGGTATACCCGTACCCGTACCGTACCCGCTATTCATTAGTTCGATACCGATAGACCCAGTACCTACCAGGCCAATAGTCTCAATAGTTATCATGCAGGAGTAACAATAGGCTGATGATGATGATGATGACGACGACGACGATGATGATGATGATTATGATGTTGATATAGAAAATATTATAATAATAATGACGATGTCAGTGAACCTATACTGTATGAACCGTCGCGCTGCTCAACTCAATTTGTTACTTTTAGGTTCATCACGTTTTTAGATTCCAGGCTCACAATTAAACGATTTACCAATATTATTACTGTCGGGACTGAACCTCAGATCAGATATCTGTAAAAGCACCAGGATTGTGTTGATGGAAAAAAGCCTCTTTGTAACTGTAATTTGAATATCAAATTCTATTAATGAATGCCAAGTTCACTAAGACGCACGGACATAGGTCAATACAAACGTATGGTACTTAGATAGACAGGATACCGCCAGTTATAGTAAGTAATCATTGAAGGTACAAGACCCACTATTACAAGTGACCGCACAATTTCCCGCCGGTACGGATAAAACCAAGTATACCCGTGCCCGTAATGGTCCTACCCGTACCCGACCCGACCCGTGAAATGCCTACCCGAACCGTACCCGACCCGCGGGTACGGGTTGGGTACGGGTAAACCCGCGGGTACGGGTATACCCGCAGACCCCTAATAGGCATGCAGGAGCGAGACCTAGTAACTTAGTAGTAAGCAGCGCCAGACTTGGGAAGCTATCCTATACGCAATCCGCTGCTCAGAGAGAGCTAGTGGAGCACCTTGCGCATGTATCTTGAGACATGGCCAAATTTGGGTATACACGGTCGTCGGTCGATAAGGCGGGAAGAAGAACGCAAAATCCGATCCAAGCACCCAGTCAACCAGCCGGGAGGCCAGCGTAGAGCGAGCGACAATAGTCAAGTCTGAAGGCTCCAGACAGACCAAAAGACATTTGCAACCGTTCAAGAAGTATCTCATGGTCCACAGTGTCAAATGCCGCGCCAACGTTAAAAAGTGCCAGTAAAGTGAGTTGCGATATGCCATTGGCTCCGTAGATGTCCGAGAGGAGGCGGAGCAGCAGGGTCTCGGTATAATGACCTTCATGAAACCGAGACTGGACTGTAGGGAGCAGGTTGTTGGTCTAAGGTGTGACGTGAGCTGCCAGGCGACAATCTTTTCGAATATCCTAGACATGAGGCTGACGTTGTCGATAAAGTGATGTTGACGTTTTAGCGCAAGTTAAGTATATTTATTCACGATTGCCATCCTTTAAAAAGGTGTTAAGTGAAAACGATAATTAAATACAAAATCATTTTATCGTTCAGCTAATTATGGGTTGAAAGTTACCCAACAGTTCTTCCGAATTTTTAATTTAATTTTTAATTTATATTTTATTATTATTATCATACAATACACTAAAATTGTAGGAATGGCTGTCCTTTATCATGTGATATCGCGCTCTGGGGCGCGGTGGTATAGAGGTATGTTCGGTGCCTTGCAGCTGGAGGGTTGCGGGTTCGAATCCACCTTAAAGCCGCCGCGTATGGACCCTGGGCATGTCCTTCACTCGCATTGCTCATGCGCTTCGGCGTGAAACTCCGATTCAGCGTCCGCGCAGTAGTCGGGAGCGCCTCTGAATGGGCAATCTGGTAGAGGCGCTATAACATGTGTTCAAATACAATACAATACAATACAGGTGGCCCCACTTAGCGGGTCGCAAGATCCCTTCGGGTCCTCTGTGTAACCGAACATACATAATGGTCTATTATGGTAGCATATTTTGTACATTCGTCGTGAAATAACTGACTTGATTTGCTTTCAAGATCCGGCTATTTATCTATGATTGCCATCCTTTAAAAAGGTGTTGCGTGAAAACGATAATTAAATGCACAATTATTTGCTCGCTCAGCTAATTATACGTTGAAAGTTAACAAGCAGCTTCTGCAGAATTTTTAATTGAGTTTTTAAATAAATATTTTATTATTTATAATATGTATTTTTAGTTTTAATAACATACTTTTAAGAATCGTGGGTTATTCTTTCTGGATTGTTAAATCGTGTGTTGTGACGAAAATCGTCGAAACAACATAAACTTAAGAGACGATCTCCGACCCAGCTAATAATAATAATAACGTAGTGGATCCGTTCACGCCCCGGGCGTTAGCGGAATACCAGTACTACATTCACGCCCGTCGCGTTATTGGCTAAAGCCTGCCTGTCACGTGAACTTGTTGTCTTCTATCCCGTGGAATTTTGATATGGCGGACAACTTGAGGGTCGGTTCGGGCCAGGTTAGGATTCGTGGAGTCGTTTAGGGTTAAATTAGGCGTCGTGAGGGTCGTTTAGGGTCAGATTAGGCGTCGTGAGGGTCGGTTAGGGTCAGGGTTAGGGTTAGTGTCGTCTTTAGAAAACACGGTGAACAACCTTCCACCGCAATCGGCAATGTTTATCGGTCGGTTCGTTTCAGGTACACACAATCATGTGACATGCAATGACCAATTGCGAGGCGGGCGTGACTCTAGTCCCAGGTATAGGCTCACGTCGGGCGTGACTGTATCCACGACCTAATAATAATAGCCTATCTTTTCTTTAATCAAGCGCCTGACAAACGCACTGCGCTGTACATTTACATGTTATGCAATTTCAATCTTAACTACTAACAGAACAGACAGCCTGCAATACACGGCGCTAATAGCAGCCTACAAAGCATATATCCGCCCTACGGGGCTAGAACTCGGTACCTCTCGCTCTCTACGCCAGATGTTATCCAATGCGCTATCGGGCCCCCAGGAGACAGGAGACAGGAACACAGAGCTCAAGAAGGGAGACCAGATTAAGTAAAGCCGAATCAGTACATGCCAACAATTGACGCACACGTTACTATGATGGCCTTAAAAGCAACAGGAAGCCAGAGTAATATATCTCGCGTATATTCAGTTAGCCTATGTCCGTGCACTTGGGCTTGTTGGCTAAGACTCCAGCAGCGCCGTTAAGGACGGATTGGATCTGACGCAATCGGAACCTTGTGCCCATGGGCGTGTTTAGGGGGTGGTTTTACGGGTTCAAACCCCACCACAATTTTTTATATGCTTTTATATGCGAAATAGCAAAAAACCTGAACTTTTGCGACCATTTCCATATGGAACCCCTTCCCGAAATCTTAAAACCCCTCCGAAATGTTTTTCTGGCTACGCCCATGCTTGTGCCAGATCCATATTACAGTATAGCATATCATAGAGCAGCAAGAGTAGATAACCTTGAAGGGGCGCTATATAAATCTCTTAAATAAATAGTACATTTTAGAATATAATGGTATATCATTGTATAGTACAATACAGTATAGCATAATATAGCGTAGAATAGTATAATTATTTTAGTATATAGTGTGGTATAGCATAGTATAATATTGCTCTTCGTGTTATTCGCTCTAATTGATTTCGTTAGCCAAACTTGCGCTACAAAACTTCGCATGACATCTGCGACAATTAGCGATGTTTCCAGTCGAGCGCCGGGCACAGATTGCGGCAAGATCTGTCGGCGGTTGACCGACCCTCGCCCAGTTTACCCCCGTCGGACTGGTCCACGTGTCGTACCCCTTCAGCGGTCGCCCAGCCCGACCGCCGCCCGTATGCTACCCTCTCTTCCGGCCAATTAGAACGGCTCGAGATGACGCGACGCGTAAACAGCGTTTGACTGAGTGGCGTATCTACGAGTTACGGTCGTTACGATGCGCAGGGAGCGGGGCTTGAGTGGGAGATCAGCACAGCGCAAATAGGAGCGTGGTATACGCTCTTCTGGCCAAGTGACGGGGGTTCGAGGGAACCACCGATCCCTCTGCGACCGCCGTTCTCTGCATGCACGGCTCGTCTTCTTATCGTTTTCGTAGTACTCGAGTTGGAAATTTATGTGCGCGTCGTTTGCGAGGTTTTAATGAGGTTATAATAAAACACTCGAGTGTCTGGTTGTCGACGAAAGACAATCGAATCTGTGGCTGGCTGTCGGTCACATCTGCGACCACAGCAGTCTTCGACGCAATGTAATTGGTCGCAGTTGGCGTCTCGTCGCGTGCGCTGTCTCGATTGCAGCTAATTTAGCGCCAATTTGGCGGCGGCGTCAATAGTTGTGGCATTTTGGAATGGTAAGATAACGAATGGTAAGGAATAGGGGAGGCAAGCAAGGGAAAGCAAAGTAGTTTTAGGCGAATCAAGGTAAGTTAAGGCATGGCGAGGCGAGGCGAGGCGAGGCGAGGCAAGGTAATTTAAGTCAAGGCAAGATAAGGTAAGGAAAGCATGGTGAGGGGAGTCAAGGCAGGCGAAGCAAGTTAGGTCAGGCAAGGTGTTATAAGGTAGAATAGGGCAGCGCAAGGTAAGGGCAAGACAAGGCAAGGCGAGGCGAGGCAGGACAAGGCAGGACGAGGCGAGGCAGGACAAGGCAAGGCAAGACAAGACAAGGCAAGGCAAGGCAAGACAAGACAAGGCAAGGCAAGACAAGGCAAGAAGAGGCAAGACAATGCAAGGCGAGACGAGGCGAGGCGAGGGTAAGGAGAAAATCAAGGCCAGGTATACTGGCAGGGCCGGCCTTAGGCACAGGCAAAGCAGGCAGTTGCCTGGGGCGCCAAAGTCTAGGGGGCGCCATTTTCACAAAATGTGTGTTTTAACAGTTTTATGCTTTTCACTTTTTGGCCACTTTTCATATAAAACGATTAGGCTATTTTCATTTGAATTGAAAACTTTCACGTACAGAACAAATTCTAAAACAATTATCTGTTTCACTGCACCTTTTCAACTAATTCAATTTCAACACTGCACAAATTTTATTTTGACCATTAAAATTCAATTATTCACGCGTGTCTGTACTCTGCAGATTGTGTCTGTAATAGTCCTGACTGTCGATAAATCTGTTGCTGACATAGTGACAGCTTTCAAGTGAAAATGCCAACAACTAATGGAATATTGTAGTATAATAGGCTTATATTTAATCTATGTAGCCTTACTTGCTGACTGCCGAGCAGACATCGCAGTTGCATTGATTAGGCTAAGTTAATTACCTCTAAAAATCTATAAATTTGCATTTTAATAATTATGTATAAATCAATTTAAAGATTTTATCTTATAAAATTAAAAATGGGTAAACCCTATGAAGCATCAGAAGTTATCGGGTGCTCAAAATTGTAAGAAAAAAACAAGAAACAGAAGCTATAATATCAAAAAGCAAAAAAGATGGCTTTTCAACTATTTCAACAAAATTGAAACTACTTTTGCTGTTAGGCCTAGTGTTAGCACTCAGTCATGAGCTAGTAATTCGTTTGTAATAGGCCTATACTAATATTGCAGGCATTTGCATAAATTGCTTTCAGCTTTATCGTGTTTGATAAACTGAAACCTGGTGGTGAAAAACTACAAGCAGAAAAAGATTTCTGATTACTTCAAAAATTTAATTTTAAAATAAAATTTGTTTCTTTTTTCGGCAATTCCAATTTTTCGATAATTCGATGTGTTTTTGCTTGTCACCATTCCCCCCCTCCAAAAAAAATCAAGATTATCCAGTGTACTAATAAAAAATAATTAATATAAAAAACAGCTGAGCGTAATGTTTTGGCTGGTTCGTCATTGAGTTGTGACGTGGGTGGAACGTTGAGTGGGGGGGATCAAAGGGCGCCAAATGTATGCTTTGCCTGGGGCGCCATTTGGGCTAGGGCCGGCCCTGTATACTGGAAGTTAAGTCGAAGCTGTAGGTAAGATAAGAGAAGACAAGTCAACGTAATGTGAGGAAAGGCAGGGCGAGAATCGATGTTGTCTGTAGAATGTTGCTTCTCCAGACTATATACGTTGGAAATTAAATCTGTTCAGAGTAGATCGCATTAGACTGGAATGGGTTACGCAGGATTAGATTAGATTGATATAGGATTAGATTAAGCTAATAAACTAAATTACATTGGATTAAATCAGAGTAGAATAGATTAGATTAGATTTGATTCACATAGGATTAGATCGGAATCGGTGATAGGAGATCATAAGGAATGCGATGAGATTAGCTTGATCCAAACTGTTCATGTAATATAATATTAGATTAGAAGTTTTCTTTAATTGCGTTTGAAACGATTTTTTTATATCAGGAGGAAAATCTTTTCTTTTCTGTTGCCTTTCATCTCTTCATCAGTTCAGAAGTTCGTTCCTCTGTTTCTTTATTCGTTCACTCACTCCTTCCATCGATACATCCACACTTTCTTCCATCCACCCGTCATCCGTTCATACATCCGTCCGTCCATCCATCCTTCCATTTATTTATCCATCCATCTATCCATCCTTTCTTTCTTCCTATCTTCATTCCTTCCTGCATTCCTTCCTTCCTTCCTTCCTTCCTTCGTGATATTCAAACTGAGTGTGAAGCTAAGAACAAAGGAGATGGGGACGGGAAGGTGCGAAGGTGAGGAGATGAAGAGATGGGTAGATGAGTAGATGACGAGATGGGCAAATGGGAAGATGAGGAGATGAGCAGATAGGTAGATAGATAGATGGGGAGATGGGTGATGAGACGATGGGTAGATGAGGAGATGTATAGATGGGTAGATGGGTAAATAGGAAGATGGGTAGAATGTTAGATGAGGAGATGGGTATAGATAGGTAGATGGGGAAATGGGTAGATGAAGAGATGGGGAAATTGGGGATATGGAGAGAAGAGAAAAGAGAGTTGGGAAGAGAGGGGGTAGAGGGTCTGGTGGTCATCGGAGGAGAAAGCACCGAGAACAGAAGACGACGACGTCCGCGATGACCAACCGCCCGTCTTTGACGACGATCTGATTCCCCGCCTCTGCCTCTCTCCCTCTATACACCTCTCCCTCCCTCTCTCCCTCTCCTCCCTCTGTCCGTGTCTCCATCTCGGCTGCACCAGCCCTTGCTGCTGCTGCTGCTGCTGGTGGTGGTGGTGGTGGTGGTGGTGGTGCTGTTGGTTCTGTTGGCATCGTTGAATGCATTGGCATCAGTCGACGTTCCATTTATAATCGGTCGGGCGTGAAATTGAACGTTGGCTGTGACCGGCCATAACAGCACAAATGATGGCACCTGAGCGACATGCCAATTGCACACGCGTCACGACCAGCCCCACCCCCGGCCACCACCCACCCCCTCCCGTCCCACCACCAACCCCACTCGTCTGCCACACGCTCACCCACATCTGCAATTTGACCACCCCACAGAAACTCACCCACCACATCTTCCACTCACCTACCCCAGACCATATACTCACCCATACCGCACAAACTCACCACCTACACAAACTCATCCACCACTCCCTCCACTAACTAACCCCATACAAACTCACCCGCCATATCTTCTCCTCACCCAACCCACAGATACTTACCCAACACATCCTTCAAGCACGCAGCCCAATACAAACTCACCCACCTGATCTTCTAATCACCAGCGCAAACAAATTCACACCTCACACAAACTGACCCACCATATTCTCAACTCACCCAACCCACGAAAACTCAACACCCCACATAAACTCACCTACCACCCCTTCTAGTCACCCGCCCAACAAAAACCCACCACCCCACATAAATCCACCACCACACACAAACTAACCCACAACGTCTTCCACCCATCCGCCTACCCACCCACTCCCAATAATGAACCGAATGCCCAGTCGTTGGTCCAGTCTTAGTCCATACTCATCCCTCTCTTCCACATTCTCCGTTCTTCTCTGCTTCCTCCAATTCCTTTCCCCTCTCCTTCTCTTCCTCCTTCTCCTCGTCGGCAGTTTTCTCCTTCCTCTTATCTTTCTTCTGCGCTCCAGCTCTCCCTCTCCCTCCCTCCCTCCCTCCATCCATCCATCCATCCATCCATCCATCCATCCATCCATCCATCCATCCATCCATCCATCCATCCATCCATCCATCCATCCATCCATCCATCCATCCATCCATCCATCCATCCATCCATCCATCCATCCATCCATCCATCCATCCATCCATCCATCCATCCATCCATCCATCCATCCATCCATCCATCCATCCATCAATCCCTCATCCATCATCCTCCATCCCTCCATCCATCCATCCATCCATCCATCCCTCCCTCCCTCCCTCGCTCCCTCCCCCTCCCTCCCTCCCTCCCCCTCCCTCCCTCCATCCAACCTCCCTCAATCCCTCCCTCCATCCATTCCTCCATCGCCTCCATCCTCTCTCCATGCTTCCATCAGGCAGCGCTCTGTCACTGGTTGGTGGAGGCAGCCAAGCGTTGCGGACGACTCTGTTTTATGGTCGCATCTTGACGGAATTTTAATGCCACCGTGGAAGAGACGGAAGCAGGACCAGAAGAAGGGAAAGAAGATGAGGAGCCGAGGGTGAGGGGAAGCAAGCAGGGTGAGGGTGAGGAGGAAGCGGAGGAGGAAGAGGAGGAGCTGGATGAAGATGAACAGAAGATGTCGTCTAGAGGATTCTAAGTCCTCCACTGTCCATATACTCTGGTAGTGTCCGTCCCAAGCCTGGAGGAAGGGGGAGGGCGATGTTGCGATGACTTGCTTTCCAGAAACTTTGCATCGACTACGAAATTTGTTTGGATTTCTATAGAAATAATTCTACTTCATTCGTTCGTTCATTCATTTTTTCGTTCATTCATTCATTCATTCCTTCAGTCATTCATTCATTCGTTCATTCAATCATTCGTTCGTTCATTCATTTGTCTTTCAGTCATTCATTCATTCATTCAATCAATCGTTCGTTCATTAGTTCATTAATTCATTCATTCGTTCGTTCGTACAGTCAGTAATTCAGTCATTCATTCGTTCACTCATTCTCTCATTCGTTGGTTCATTCACCTATTTCTGGTAGATGTGTTGTGTTTGCTAAAATCTATTCCATGAACCGTTTCTGCAATTTTAGATGGATATTGGGTTGCCATTCTTCTCCCTCGCCGAGTGATCTTCTCATTGTTCGGTCGCTGTACTTATTTCGTAGCTGCATGATTTCACCAGATGGCGTAAATGCTGCTGAAATACCGAAATAACTTTCTGTCCTGTCCGTATTAATTAATTAAATGAAGGAATGAACGAATGGGTGGCAGAACGATTGAGTGAATGATTGAACGAATGAATGAGTTAATGAACGAATGAGTGAATGGACGAGTGAATGAATGAACATACAAACGAATGAATCAATAAATTTAAAAATACGGATTTTTCTGCCGAATTTATTTTACGTGTTCGGAATCTGAGCATCACAGGTTTTTTTTATTAAAGTACTCATCCTCTCTCTTTCTCTGTCTCTTTCCCATTGTTTCTCTCCCTGTTTCTTTGTCCCTCTGTCACTGTCCCTCTCTCTCGCTCCCTGTCCCTCTTCTCTCTGTCTCTGGCTCTTTCCCATTGTCTCTCTCCCTCTTTCTCTCGCTCTCCCTGTCTCTCTTCCTCTGTCTCTCTACGTCTGTCTCTCGCTCCCTGTGTCTCTCTCTCTCTCTCTCTCCTTCTGTCTCCTTCCCTATGTCTCTCTTCCTCTGTCTCTCTACATCTGTCTCTCGCTCCCAATCCCTCTCCTCTGTCTCTCTCCTATATATCTCTCTACCTCTGTCTCTTTCTCCTGTCTCTCCCTGTCTCTCTCCCTCTGTCTCTCTCCCTATGTCTGTCGCTGTCTGTCCATCTATCTCCCTTTCCCTCTCCCTGTCTCTTACCCTCTGTCTCCATCTACCCATCTCTCTCACCCTGTCCTTTATCCCTGTCTTTCTCTCCCTCACTCCTTTCCTCTGTGTGTCTCTCTGCATCCCTCCTCTGCAAGCTTGTCGACAGTTCACGGGCCTGCTGGTCAGAGAGTGAGGAACATTTGGCGTGAAAGCTCTTGACGGTCACTCAGTCGAACTGACCAGAGAGAGAGAGAGAGCGGTCGAAGGCGTCCGACGGATGACCACCAATTGAATTAATCAACGCATCAAATCAATTCCATCGAAAAGAACCTCATCTACAGATCATCACGACAACGACAACGACGACAGATGATGGTGATGATGTTGACGACAATGATGATGATGATTTTGATGATGATGACGACGACGATTTTGATGATGATGATGATGATGATGATGATGATGAATGATGATGATGATGATGATGATGATGATGATGATGATGATGATGATGATGATGATGATGATTATGAATGATGATTGATGATGATTATGAATAAGATGACGATGATAATGATGATGGCAAATATACTGATGAAGAATATATTGTTGAGCAACGACGACGACGACGAAAATGATGATGTCGATAATTTCAACGATGATAGGAACAATGACCATTTATGATGACAAAGACGACGATGACAACGGTTTTGTTCTTGATGTTGCTGCTGAATGATGATGATGATCATCATCATCGTCTGTTCTCTTCCGTTTTCTCCACATTTGCCTTCTCGCTCATGATCATTCATTTCTTCAGTTTCTTCTCATTTCTTCTCATTTCTTCTCATTTCTTCTCATTTCTTCAGTTTCTTCTCATTCCTTCTCATTTCTTTTCATTTCTTCAGTTCTTCTCATTTCTTCAGTTATTCTCATTTCTTCAGTTCTTCTAATTTTCTCACATGATTCGAAATTCTTAATTTTTCTTATTTCTTCATTTCTCTCCTTTCACCAGTTCTTTTCACTTCTTCATTTCTTCTCATTTCTTAATTTATTAGTTTGTTCTCATTTCTTCATTTCTCCTCATTTTGTACGTTCTCATTTAGACGTTCTACAGGTAACACAGTCTGGGAGGAGTGTACTGCGCAATGGCCTGGCTCCCCTAAACTCTAATGGGGTAACTGCCCCTCCTCTGGATACGCCCCTAACGACAACCACGATTACGACGATGACGATGTCACGATGCTAACGAGCTGCATGTCGTGACGTTTTATCAGTTTATTCTGGGGGCCGTACGATTCCTAAGGGGCTGGATAGAGGGCGTGGGAGTGGACGATTGGGTGAGCCACCCAAGCGATGAATACGTGCCCCACTAGCAATGAACTTAACTGGTTCCTCCGCCTTACAAACGAACCCTCTCTGCAGGTACGGATAGACGGAAATCACGAATTCACGGAAATCGTGAATGTTGGCGTTTGCCGTGATTTTTCACATATGCTGCACTTTTTGTGTCGAAATCCATAAATTTCCGATGTTAAACAACTTAAACAAATTGCGCCTAAAACGGCCGCCTTGGTCATGAATAATGCATTGGCCAATAACGAAGGCATTTTTAGCCAACTGGCAGATGGCGCCAAACGTAAATTAAACACCATTGTATTCTTTATTTAATATTTTGGATTCTGACTTGGAGCCCTGACATAGTTAATTTTTACTTACTGACTAAGTAACACACTGTCTGCTCTGACGTAACGTCCTAAAATATCATTGAAATCAACGTTCTAAGAACACAATATGACTTTGAATATTATTGATGCCGTGAATTCGCCGTGAATTTGGCAATTTTTTTAAGTAAGCCGTGTTTTTTCACTTTTTGACCGTGATTTTCGTCAATCCCTACTCTTCAGGTGATCCCTCAAGGGTCAGTTTTTCACGCGGACCGAAAACTCTGCGACACCGTCGACCAGATTTGCTCGAGGTTACGAATTTGCCGCGTCACCTCAACTGTCGTCTGCCAGTTTGGCGTTTGGCGCGCGAATAGCAGACGCCGAAGAGGCGCATAATGACGCCATCGGACAAGGCCCCGCCCCTCCAGTTGGTGGCGCCCTCCGGCGGCGGGGCTTGGCCTCCTAGTGGCGGACGACACAAGCAGACGACGCCAATGACAGCAGACGATCGGGATTACGCGAGATTCGGCGCTCTGGCGGGACCGGTCTACTCTTTTCGTCGAGGGGTGACAGGTCGTAGGCTGTGCGGTCTAATCAGATTTCTATTAGAACGTGCAATATCGGAAATCTGCTAAGGACAGTTAAGAAGCGGATATAGGTCGACGATTCTCCCTATCTCTGGCGCTAAGTGAATTTAAAAGGGAACACAACAGTAATTTCTTTATCAAGGAGTTAGCTGGATATTCTTTCACCTCCTTAACTCATTTATAGCGAGATGAAACAATATCCAGCTAACTCTTTCATACGAAGATGAAAGCTTAACCATGCAGTTAACTCTACCACAGTGTTTCTTAACCAGTGTTCGACCGAACCCCTGGGGTTCGAGTGAGCCAGTGCCAGGGTTCGGCAGAGGTCCTCTGAAATATATACACATTCAGTGTCAGTGAGTGTGAGTGAAAAATCATTTGCTATTTTATTTTTATTTTTCGACTTTTATTTAATAAAATAGTTAACTGTTAGTAGGTCATGTATTGAATGTATTAATATTGTATCACATTTTGGTACAGTTTTTTATTTCCTTTTGTTCCCATTAGTTAAAAAATTATTGTTCAAACTTGAGGGGTTCGGTGAGTGGTCATGGATTTCTCATTGGGGTTCGGCTCCTTTGAAAAGGTTAAGAACCACTGCTCTACCATAAGGAGTTGGAAGTATATCCAATTAACTTCATTATAAGGAGGTGAAAGCATGACCTTTATTTGCATCTGACATGCAATACATGCATGCATAAAATTATATACAACGATTGCATAAATTCTCAAATGAACTATAACAGGAGCAGCATAACATAAAGCATAGCATACGATAGCACAACAGAATATTCCATAACTCACATCATTCATACATATCATAATACATAACGTAGCATGCCTAATGTATACCATGGGAAACCATAACATAACTTGTGATAAAATAACAAGACATCGCTTGATTTACTGAACTAAAAAAATATTGCGGTGGCCCAGTTTATACCCCTCTGACTTGACACAGCGCTCGTGGACACTCTCTTGCCCCGCAGTAAGCTTTTACATATAGCGTTAGCAGTTTTAGATTTTACGATTACAATTTTATCTATAAAACCAATCAATAGGCCAGTCAACCCATCAATCGCTTAAGCCCATTCCTTCAATCAGCCAACATACTTAGCATCAATCATTCAATCAACGACTAAGAAAGCCTTCGAAAAGTCAATCAATTCCTGGCGACCATCAGTTAATGAAAAACGCCTTAAGAAAGACTGAAAGGCAAGGAATCGTCAAAAGCTGAACTGTCTCCTCTTCCTCCTCTTTCTCTTCCTCTTCCTCTTCCTCCTCCTTCTCATCCTCTTCCTCTTCCTCTTCCGGTTCTTCCACTTCCTCTTCTTCCTTCTCTTCATCCTTTTCATCTTTTTCCTCTTTTTGCCCTCCTCTTCCTCTTCCTCTTCCTCTTCCTCCTCCTCTTCCTCTTTCTCCTCCTCCTATTCCTCTTCCTCTTCTCTCTCGTCTTCTTCCTGTTCTTCCTCTTCCTCTTCCTCTTCTCCTCCTAGTCACCCTTCTCGTCCTTTTCCTCTTCTTCCTCCTCCTCTTCCTGTTCCTCTTCTTCCTCTTCTGACCAAGATCTCAAATCCTCAAATCCATCGGATTTCAATCCATGACTTATCCAACGGATTTCTATCCTTGACCACACGTTCACTTGAAACTCTGGTTAACCATCAACTTGTGCATTATGAAAACGGCGCTATACAGTCTTAGATTTTAGATTAGATTAGATTAGATTAGATTAGATTAGATTAGATTAGATTAGATTAGATTAGATTAGATTAGATTAGATTAGATTAGATTATATATCAATTAAATCAGATCTAATGAAATAATGGAATCGTTGACATTCGTTTCCGCGCAACCCGATCACCCCTGCTCCAGCAATGGCCCGGTCCTATTGTAGCGCTGGCGACGGATGACAGAAGCATTGCAGCGAATACGTTGACGGACCCATCGCCCGTCGCCACAGTCCGCCTCTGGCAGTCACCGGCGAGCAATCGCCACGGAACGGATCCGAAAAGAACGCTCCTATCTCGAAGGCCTTTCAGGAACGGTTCGGATAAACGCCGGCATCTTTAGCCCAGCTGAGCAGTTTGCTGAGTTCGTGAGACTGCAGTGCAGAATGGAGCATTCCGTCAGCGATCTCAGCGTCTCGAATTTCGCTGCGAGCAGCCGAGAAGGTATGGGGTCGATTTTGGCTAATTTGTAAATTTAATTATAACTGAAATTATAATTATATTTTTATTATTGCAACGGTATAGCAGCTGTAATTGCAAATGTAATTGTAATGCACTTGTAATTGTTTTTGTAATTGGAACGGTAAAACAGATGTAATTGTAAATGTAATTGTAATTGCAACTGTAATTGATATCGTTATTACAATAACTTTTATAATTGCAATTACTGCTATTACAATTGCAATTGCAATTAGAATTACATTTACAATTGCAAATACAATTACGACTACATTCACACTTACACTTACAATTGTAATTGCATTTGTATTTGCATTTGTAATTGCAGTTTTATTATGATTTGGGACTGCGATTTCTCTCGAACCAACCATCAACTTATGTCTTGAACATTGTCGTAATCATACTCGTAATCTCCAAGTTTCTAAGGCGCTACTCTCAAGCTAAGCGCCGGGCCCCAGATTATTCACGAGGGGAGAGAAGATACATATCTAGATTGCACACGAGGCTCCACTTTGGTCACCTAGCGAACTAACCCATAGAAATGAGTACACTGATATACACTGTCGGCGTGAAGATCAGGGGAGGCGAGGGAGAGGACTGGTCAACCGCCTACGTACGCCGAGACCAAGAAAAGCGAAGGACGTTGTGTATGTGGCTGCCTTTCGTCAATTTCTCCCTTGCTTCCAATTAAACCACCAATGATTGGTACATTTTATGCATTATGATACGGACACTATATAATTCGTTAGATTGGATTATTTACTGTAATGGTAATGAGGCAATTTATATAGCGCCATGCGTTGAAAGCTACTTGTATACATACGGTGCTTAACAATGTCAGTTGTCAGCGCAAGTGGTTTGATTAGACTAAATTGGATTAATGAGAGCGCTCGTCAATAAGCTGGTGCCCTGTGCTTAACTTTAGAGAAGCGCTTAAGAAATTTGAAGTTTAAGATTACTATTGCAATTAAATGAGATTAGCTTAGATTAGAGTAGTGATGATTGGATAGGTACCTACATAAATACATTTATATACGAATAATTGATATAGTGAAGACTTGTAATCATACTAGAATAGATTATTAGATTAGTTTGGATTAGTTTGGATTACGTAAGACTGGATTAAAAAGATTTAGTTTTTTTACTAGATTGATGATTACACTAGATTAGATCAGTGATTAGATCAAACAAATGATTAGATTAGCTTTCACTTTAAAGAGATCACTGACGTGGCATCGCCCAGGTGTGATCGGGGTAATCTTTCCAAGCCAGGTGCCGACGCATCTGGGTGGCCGAATGGGTGAATTTGGTGGGTAACGTCTTCATTTCTACGTGTGCGACAAAAAGGAGAAGTTAATGCGCCCGGATTAAGACGCCCAGGGCAAACAGAACGTCTATGAACAGCGACCGAGTATCGGCTGCAATGAATGAACACCATGCCTACAATAACAAACCAAAACGATATCTTATAATACGTGGCATTGCTAGACTGTGCAGACTCTGCTGTTGCAAGAGACGTAAATTGTCTGGTAGATAATTGGTTTTTTGCTGTTTAACGACGCTGTGTCGGAGTAAGGATGATTCGTGTCGCCCTCCCATTTATCTAGGCTTGGGACTGGCACTACAAGAGAACGGACTGTAGCGCCTTTCAAGATATCAACTCAGAGAAGCTCTCTGCGCTAGCATGTGATGTTAAGTGTCATTACGAACGAATATATTACATCCGTTAGCAAAACAATGCGCCGTAAGCTGAAAGAGTCACCAGTGGCGGGCCCACGCACACACGAGGAACCAAACAACGGATTCCCGTCGACAGATGATATGGATGTTCAGAATCTCTGGGCCAAGTTGCGTCGATATTATACTAAATATTAATTAAATGAAAAGCGTCTATATTATAATTAGTGAATAATTACTTGAACAAGCATCAAATACAAAGTGCCAAAGTTGTGTGAGCCTCGGCGTCACAGAGCCAGAACTTGTGTGAGCATCGGCGCCTCTGGTTCCATGGCTTCCGGGCCTCTGACTGTGTCACAGTATAAGATGATTCGTGTCGCCCTCCTCTGCCCTGCTTCAGACTGGCACTATACCAGAGAGCGGGCAGAGAAGTAAGCAAGTAAGTAACATATATTTGCATCTGACGAGTGCACATGCATTGCTTTGTATACAACGATTACATATTTTTGAAATAAACAATAACAGGAGCAGTTTATAAAGTGACACATGAACAAGTAAATAGACTATAACAAAAACTAAAGATGATTAACAAAACTACTTTTAAACAGTTTATAGATTTAACAATAGGCAGTATGTAATGATGTCCTCTCTTGCGATGTAAGTATTGTCCTCAAGAATAGGTGGTAAGAGCTGATGAATGCAATGGTTAAAGAACTGCGATTTCTGGCAGAGCGCCCTGTCTGCTATAGGCGTATAGTTTCTGTCGGATAGAGCATCCTGCAGTAGTTGTGGAAAACAATGCACACTCTTTGTAACTTACGAAAGCTTGTGTGAGCATCTTTAGCAAATGCACAGACCTCTGATGTCATACAGTACATACATAAATTCGCGTCAGACATTCATACATGTATCTCACTGCAATTGCCAATTATTTATTATTTATGTAAGTAAGTAACGTTTATATTTGCATCTGAGAAGTGAACATGCATTTCATTGTATACAACGTTCACAGATATTTTTTAAATAAACTACAACAGAAGCAGCAGATTATAAAGTCACATGCACAACTAAATATAATAAAGATGCACTAATTGTCAAAAGTGTTTTTTGTTACGCCTTTTGCAAATATCAATAGGCAACATGAAAGGATTTGATCTCTTGAGAAGTAATTTGACCAGTCCTCACGATGAGATGGCACTAGCTGTTGACCGGCAGTGGCATATATATGCGGACATGCATACTTTGCATAAGCACAATGCGTATACAGTCATACAGTCAATAATAACAATCGGTATTCCTAGACCTGGCTAGATTTGAGCTCCTCATTTTCCCCGTATAATACTAACCCTGACTCTTCCTCCCCTATGTTCTCCTTGATATACATGTACAATAACTTCTCTCATTCAGTTCTTGGTTTATGTACTTTTTTGTTTGTTTCAATGTTTCAAGCTTGCCATGTACAGGCTGTGCGTTTGCTACTGCATCTCATTAAACAGTATACTTGTTTACTTACTTAGCCCCATAGGGTTAACTCAGCCTTCCACTCCCTAGGGGCGACTGTAAATGATCGGTAGGACACATGGGCGCCTTACAGGCTGCCATACAGTTTAATTCGACTCCTGTTAAACTTATTATCATCTACCACATCATGTAATCTTATTGTCAGTTTGAATTTGTCGAATGTTATTATTATAAAACCGCATCTGCGCCACTTTAGTGCCAGTGCCTCATTCGACCTCACCAGACACATCTGGGCGTTGGCCACAATAATTTTCCACATCTGTTCATACAACCGTGTCGATGCAAAAGGTAGCACACGTTGCAGACCGCTATTGTTGACGGTAGAAGTGAATTTCGTTTCATTTCGTTTCAGTAGAGCGCCCTTTGAGTTTCGTTCAGGCGATGACAATTGACGGCGTTTGGCGTCTGTTGCTATTGAATCGAAGTCGCAATAAAGTTGTCACGTATCTCATTAACGCTGACCGTATGTTAGCATGCGATGTTTGCACTCGCAATTGACGGTTTAATCCACCACTGTCGTTTTTTGATGGGGCCAGTCCCAAGCGCGAATAAAGGAGGAGGGTGATGCCAATCATCTTTGTGATGACAAGGCGTCGTTAAACCGAATCTACCTATCTACCACTGACGTGGAAAAACTCTGAGCGTCTCTCTTGGAGAGGCGCTATATGTATGTATGTATGTATGTATGTATGTATGTATGTATGTATGTATGTATGTATGTATGTATGTATGTATGTATGTATGTATGTATGTATGTTTGTATGTATCAATGTATGTATGTATGTATGAATAAACTTAATATAGTGCATTTTAAGCATCTCACAAAAGCGTTAAATAAAGCAGTAACTATAATAACAGTTTGTGTAATACAACAATTTGATTTCTTCTGTCAAGTAAACGGGCATGCTGGTCTAGTAGTTAGTTCCTGAAAGCAGGAAGAAAGAAAGGAAGGAAGAAAGGAAAGAAGGACTGAATGAAAACACCACGGAAGGAGGGTCGGAAGGAAAGGAGGAAAGAAAGACCGAAGGAAGGAAGAAATGAGGAAAAGAAGAAAGGAACGAAGGAAGGAAGGAAGGAATGAAGGAAGGATGGAAGGAAGGAAGGAAGAGAGGAAGGAAAGGAAGGAAGGAAGGAAGGAGGAGGGAGGGAGGGAAGGAAGGAAGGAACGAACGAACGAACGAACGAAGAAAGGAAGGAAGAAAGAAGGAAGTAAGGAAGGAAAGAAAGAAAGGAAGGAAGGAAATGAGGAAAAGAAGAAAGGAACGAAGGAAGGAATGAAGGAAGGATGGAAGGAAGGAAGGAAGGAACAAAGAACGAACTAAAGAAGAAATGAATGATGGAAGGAATGAAGGAAACAACGAAGAGAGGAAAGAAGTAAGGAAAGATAGAAAGAAAGGCGATGTAAGGACGGTTGACTGCTTTTTCTTTGCACCTTGAATCTATGAATCAGCGAACAGTAATAATATCTTGTTAGCAGGCGGCCTCTGCAGTTCCTTCCTAGGCCCATACCTTTTCACGGGTCGCTTCGGTCCGTCACCCTCTGACCCCCCTGGCCGATCGACCGACCGACCAGCAAGCCCCCCGACGGCGGCTGAGGGGGTCTGTTGTCACAGGGACCGTCAATTCTGGCGGTCGCTTGGTGTCGCTAGCGTCATGCACTGTTCGTCCGTCAGCCGACTGTGGCGTTTGATGCGACCCGTTAGCTGGACATCCCGGTTTCATGGTCGACCGATCGCTGGATCAATCACTTCGGAAAGAAACGGAGGAAGAGGGAGGAAGGGAGGGAGGGATGGACAGAAGGACGAACGGACGGAGGAAGGAAGGGAAGGACGGATTGAAGAATGACGAGAAGGACTAAAGGACGGAGGGAGAGACTGAGTGACGGAGGCAAGGAGGAATGGAAGCAGGGAAGGGGACGGTGGTTCGGAGGGAGGGAGGGCGGAGAGACGGATGGACGGAAGTGCGAAGGATGGAGGGAGGGCGGACAGGAGGAGGGATGGACGAAGGTTTGGAGGGAGAGATAGAGGAAAGGAAGGAAGAGGAAAGGATGGAAAGGAAGTGATGAGTTCCATAGACTTTCCGTTGCACTTGATACCGTTGACCATACTTCTTTGATTAAATTACTGTGTCCCTTGAAACAAAGTTCATTCGTCGATTAGACAGCGATATGTACCAGGCTTTTGTTAATTGCTGAAAGGCGCTACATGAAGTGTTTTCATATATGTAGACATAAAGAAGGATGGACCCCGGATGGTGGTAGAAAGAAATGGTGGAGATTTGAAGGGATGACAAAACGCATCAGGTGAAGAAAGTATTCGATGCGATTTCACTCGAAGTGATCATCAACAGATGTTTGGAACATCACGACAACGGCGTTATAGAAGTCATTCAGACTGGATTGGATTAGACTAGGCTAAAATAGATTAGAATAGATTAAATAAGATTAGATTAAGTAGATTAGCATGAATTAGATTAGATTTGAATGGATTAGGCCTATATTAAATTAGAATGAATTATATTAGATTATAATGCATTAGATTAAATTAGAATGGATTAAATTAGGTATGTTATACTAGATTAAATAGATTAGAATGTGTTAGATTTAATTAGAATGGTTTAGATTAGATTAGATATAGACCAGCTGCCGATAAAGGATTGTTCGCTCGTGAATAAGCTGGTGCCCTGCCCTTAGCTTTCAACTAAGTAGAAATTTCCACATTACGATTACGATTGTTCTGGAAGTCATTGTCTAGCTTTGTCGGAGGGATTTTCTACTTTTTCTTCCAACGGTTCCATGGTTCCTGGATCTCGTTCCCGTCTCCCATAGATTCGGACGCTTCGTCACGTGTTCAGGGCGTGTTTCTGTCCGCCTTCTGGACTCCAGAAGAAGAAGAGTCTCTTCCGCAAGCGCCGTCTTTCTGTCTCCGTAACGAATTTCGCATCCGTCAGAAACAAAAATCTTTTGTATCTACAATCATGTCAGGGCTTAAGCGCTTATCTTTCCATTTCCCGCGGCTTAGTCAGCCGCGCCCAAGTCGGAAATGGCAGCGTACATCAGAAACAGACTCGCCGGCCAGATGGAGTCGACTGCCAATTGGATCAACCATTGTTGAGGTCCTTATTAATTTCGCTACAGCTTCGCCCGGTCGCTCTTACACTCGCCGGATCATCACGATCCACAAACAGTCCGTCTAATTTGCGGAAGAAATCAAAGCCCACCAGATCTGTAACTGCCGACGCCCGTTTTTAAAACGATTATAATAAAAAATAAACAAGCCGTAGTCGCGCCTGCGTGCTGCCCGCCGAATGGGACTATATCGTCGCGACGCGCAGTAATACTCGCCTGCCTGTTTGTATACGCGAATGGCGGGCGACGTCGCAACGAGAAGGACGTGTCAGTAAACAGTCGGCCATTGGCAAACGACTGGACGAAATTCACAAAGGGTTCATTTACAAAGTTCAAATATAAAGAATAATCCGGCAAATACTAATATTGTTGAAAATTTATTGCGCGGCCGGCAAGTCACGCCGGGCTTTAATCTTGCCGCCGGGCGCGCAAGGATCACGGTGCGTCAAAGGGCTTTGTTTATTTAGAAAACAAGAGTTTAAATTAACGTATCTATGTCGTGGAAATTATGCGAGCGATAAGTTTTTCGGTACACGTGGCTTTTCCGATGGATTCATTTCGTTAAGGTTTACCATCGCGGAAGTTTTGGTTTTTGTGACGATTATGTACCCCGGTCGGAAACTGAGACTTTTAGAATTTGATTCTTATAAGGGAGAAATATAAAGTAAGTAAGTAAGTTTATTCTTTATTAAACGCTGGCAAAAGTACGACGCTTTACATGCAAAGTAATCAAATAGTAGCAGAAAAGTTAGTTTAAAAAGTTAACTAAAACCACAGTAGGCCTAGCGTATAGCTGTACAGCATATGTTGATCTCGGATTTACTGCATATAATTCATTCATTCATTCGTTCTTTCTTTCGTTCATTAATTCATTCAAATATCAATTCAGAGCATATATATAAAAAAAATAATATCTTTTCTTTAATAAGCGCCTGACAAACGCACTGCGCTGTACATTTACATGTTATACAATTGAAATCTTAACTACTAACAGAACAGACAGCTTGCAATACAATACAATATATATAGTGCCTCTCAAAGATGACTTATCATGAGAGTCGCTCCCAGTCCAGCCCCGGCGGAATTACAGTTTTCAAGTGTTTGTAAAACTTCCATGAGTCAATCTAATTGGTTTTTTACCGGTTTCAATCTACACAATCACTGTTTGTCCGTTCGCGAAGGAGCGAAGCAATGTCAGAGTCTATTTAACTCCGTCTCCATTAGATGAGCTGAGTCTGGTTAGGTGGATATTCTGGTGAAGACTGAAGAGGATCAAACGCCTCGCTCACGTCGAGGGACCAAGCTTCATAAGAAGTCGTAAGATTGGCGAAAGTTACCAGCTGCTCTGCCTTCTCTCTCTCTCTCTCTCTGTTCTTTCTGTACTCGGACCTCCACTGGACATCGACAACCTCTCTGATGCGACGTAGCGCTCGTGGATAAGCTGGTGCCCTGCGCTTAGCTTTAGTGTCGTGCTTTAGAAATATGGAGATTACGATTACGATGTTCGATATCGGTGACGTCACAGAAGCCAGAGAAGTTTAGTCGGACCTGCCTCTGTGGAGTGGCATTTCCTGAAGATCAACATAGCTGATTGTCCCATCCTACTAATGATGATACCTGTGTCAATGTAGAAGACAATTTCATAGTTTACTAATGTTTTAACAAATACACAGAGCAGGAAAGCAATAAATGATTGATTATGTACAGTGCTTGCAATCACTCCAGTCATAACAATCAAAAGCTTAAGAGACATTTTGACTACAAGATTTCTATGACTACTAATTTTACGATATTGGGCTATAGTCAACTTTGGTCGCAATCGCAATAGAAACATTTACAAAAACAGCTAATAATAAAATGCAGCACTAAATATATAACTGGGTTAATTCACGCATGAAAAATTCTAGGCGAACATAGGCTATTACTTTTAGCGCATTTTTATGTTCTCATGTAGACCTACGTCGAATCGTCCCATATTGGACTTCCTATTTTTATTTCTTTGGATTAACGAAAATAAAGATGGATTTTCGTTAGTGTTATTTTCGTTATAGTTATAGTTATAGTTAATGATATTTTTTAGTTATAGTTATAGTTATCGTTAACGAAATCATTTTATTTTCGTTAACGAACATTTTCGTTATCGTTATCGTTAACGAGAATCACACTGCTGTTCGCTCGTGAATAAGCTGGTGCCCTGCCCTTAGCTTTCAACTAAGTAGAAATTTCCACATTACGATTACGAATGTTTTGTAAGTCATTGTCTAGCTTTGTCGGAGGGATTTTGTACTTTTTCTTCCAACGGTTCCATGGTTCCTGGACCTCGTTCCCGTCTCCCTTAGATTCGGACGCTTCGTCACGTGTTCAGGGCGTGTTTCTGTCCGCCTTCTGGACTCCAGAAGAAGAGGAGTCTCTTCCGCAAGCGCCGTCTTTCTGTCTCCGTAACGAATTTCGCATCCGTCAGAAACAAAAATCTTTTGTATCTACAATCATGTCAGGGCTTAAGCGCTTATCTTTCCATTTCCCGCGGCTTAGTCAGCCGCGCCCAAGTCGGAAATGGCAGCGTACATCAGAAACAGACTCGCCGGCCAGATGGAGTCGACTGCCAATTGGATCAGCCATTGTTGAGGTCCTTATTAATTTCGCTACAGCTTCGCCCGGTCGCTCTTACACTCGCCGGATCATCACGATCCACAAACAGTCCGTCTAATTTGCGGAAGAAATCAAAGCCCACCAGATCTGTAACTGCCGACGCCCGTTTTTAAAACTATTATAATAAAAAATAAACAAGCCGTAGTCGCGCCTGCGTGCTGCCCCGCCGAGTGGGACTATATCGTCGCGACGCGCAGTAATACTCGCCAGCCTGTTTGTATACGCGAATGGCGGGCGACGTAGCAACGAGAGGACGTGTCAGTAAACAGTCGGCCACTGGCAAACGACTGGACGAAATTCACAAAGGGTTCATTTACAAAGTTCAAATATAAAGAATAATCCGGCAAATACTAATATTGTTGAAAATTTATTGCGCGGCCGGCAAGTCACGCCGGGCTTTAATCTTGCCGCCGGGCGCGCAAGGATCACGGTGCGTCAAAGGGCTTTGTTTATTTAGAAAACAAGAGTTTAAATTAACGTATCTATGTCGTGGAAATTATGCGAGCGATAAGTTGTTCGGTACACGTGGCTTTTCCGATGGATTCATTTCGATAAGGTTTACCATCGCCGGAGTTTTGGTTTTTGCGACAACTATGGACTTTTGTCGGAAACTGAGACTTTTAGAATTTGATTCTAATTTCTTATAGTCTAGGGAAGAAATATAAAGTAAGTTAGTAATGTGTTCTTTGTTAAACGTTGGCAGACGCACGGCGCTTTACATAGAAAGTTATCAAATAGTAGCAGAAAAGTTAGTATAAAGTTAACTAAAAACACAGTAACCTATAGTTGTACAGCATAATTTATGGTTGATCTCGGATTGACGGCATGTCATTTATTCATTCATTCGTTCTTTCTTTCGTTCATTAATTCATTCAGATATCCATTCAGAGCATTTATATAGTGCCTCTCAAAAATTACTTCTCATGAGAGTCGCTTCCAGTCCAACCCCGGCGGAAGGACAGTTTTTAAGTGCTTGTAAAACTGCATGAGTCAATCTATTTGGTTTCTTTTCGGTTTCAATCTTCACCATCACTGTTTGTCCGTTCACGCAGAAGCGAAACAATGCCAGAGTCCATTCATTAACTTCGGCTCCATTAGATGAACTGAGTCTGGTTAGCTGAATATTCTGGTCAAGAGTATCAAACACCTCGCTCACATCCATGGAGCAAGCAAGCATCATAAGAAGTCGCAAGATTGGCGAAAGTTAACAGCTGCTCTGCCTCCTCTCTCTGGACTCGGACCTCCACTGGACATCGACAACCCCTCTGGTACGACGCAGCGCTCGTGGATAAACTGGTGCCCTCCGCTTAGATTTAGAGTGACGCTTTCGAAATTTTGAGTTTACGATTACGATGGCCAATATCGATGGCGTCACAGAAGCCTGGAGATAAGTTTTGTCGGACTTGCCTCTGTGGAGTGGCATATCCTGAAGATTAACAAAGCCGATTGTCCCATCCTACGAAAAAGAGACTTATGGTTTCCCCATCCGTTCGCTCACATGGAATTCGGTATCACTGGCTCTGTGAACGATTCTCTTCCCTTATCTTGTTTCGCTGACTTATCTACTTCCCGCGCTTTTGTAGTGAATTCGGCATCTAGTGCGTTTTAAGTATACCTAATACAAATTAATAACAATAATTATAATAGCAATAACGATAGCAATAATAGCAACAGCAGCAACAACAACAGCACCATCATATAAATAATAATTATTATAATGATGATGAAGATAATAATAATAATAATTTTTTATTAATAATAATAATAATGATAATAATAATAATAATAATAATAATAATAATAATAATAATAATAATAATAATAATAATAATAATAATAATAGTAATAATAATAATACTAAATATAATAATAATAATAATAATATTATTAATAATAATAATAATAATAATTATTAATCAATAGTCATATTAGCTTGCGATTTACACATTTCTTATTATAATAATAATAATAATAATAATAATAATAATAATAATAATAATAATAATAATAATAATAATAATAATAATAATAATAGTAGGCCTAATAATAATAATAATAATAATAATAATAATAATAATAATAATAATAATAATAATAAAGCACAGCTGGAACGACAATTACTCGTCAAGTCCTCGTACGTTATTATTATTTTCTTAACCTGAGATGTGTACTACCTCGTGAATGAAAAGACTTACGCTATAATAGGAGCTGTTAAAAAGGGAATCTGAAAAATCAGGTCTCGTCCACGCAACAACAGTGAACGTGTCGAAATGCTATGGCTGGATAAAACAGTGGATATCTAGATGGAACTTAGGCGATGGAAAAGGATGAATGAACGAATGAATGAATACCTGTAGATGAGTTTCTTTCGCACTGTTATTATTATTACTATTAGGAATGATACTAATAATGTACCTGAACACGTATGGGCCTATAGGCTATAACCGGCATGGCGAACCTTTTTAAAGGTGCGTGCCAAAATGCCGCTGAAACCTTAAAAAATACCGCCGCGTGCCTTCGACATTTTGCAGTATAGATTTTGTAAATGTAAGTTTTAATTGACAAAGCGTTAAAAATGAATTTTAATGACATTATTTCAAGGATGGTTTTAGAATGGGTTACAATAAAAACCTTCGTATAAATATGGATTCCTACAGTGATTTTGTATTTCTAAGTTTGAAATTTTGAGGAACGCTCGAAATTCTGCGTGCCCACAAAATTTAAGGCGCCAGTGCAATAAGGTTCGCCATCCCAGGCCTATAGCAAGCACCTTAAAAAGAACTTTCTGAAGGTGCGGCATATTTCAGTCAAACGAGAAATAGATAATAGTGCGCTACAAAAGAATGAAGTCATCACCTGGAGTTGATTCATATTTCCATGTTTCTTCCAGGTACGTGCAGTCCATCCCCGGTCGGTTCCTGCATCAGCAGCTCAGACTCTCCATCCCCGAACGTAGACCTCGTCTCCGTGACACGCACCCCTCCACCGCCTCTCTACCCCGTCCACCTCTCCTACTCGACCGTCTCGGCCGTGGCCAGTCCCCCTCCATCATCCATCGTATCAGCCGTTGGGCCTGGGATGTCCTACCATCACCAGGGCCCGTCAGGAGGACCAGGGTCCTGCCCTCCGCCACCAGGGTCGCTCCAGTCGGGTGCTATGATGATCAAGCGCAGTTCCCCGGGTCTCATCTGCGTAGTCTGCGGAGATACGTCGAGTGGGAAGCACTACGGAATACTCGCCTGCAATGGATGCAGTGGGTTCTTCAAGAGAAGCGTACGAAGAAAACTCATCTACAGGTAGTCAATCATTCGTTCGTTCGCTCATTCAGTCATTCGTTCTTTCGATAATTCATTCCTTCGTTCGTATTAAGAAGAGATGGAAAGTAAGAGAGGGGAGAGGGACAGTGACAGGAGAGAGAGGGAGAGGGAGACGAAGATGGAGACTAAGAGAGGGAAACGCTCACATCAGAGAGAAAGGAAGAGAGAGAAAGAGGAGAGAGAAAGGAGAGAGGGAGAGATACAATGACAGATAGACAGAAAGGGAGGAGAGAGTGCTGATTTGGTTGTTGTTGTTTGTCTGTTGAATGTAGGTGTCAGGCGGGGACTGGGATGTGTACGGTGGACAAATCACATCGCAATCAATGCCAGGCATGTCGACTGAAGAAGTGTCTCCAGATGGGAATGAACAAAGATGGTCAGTTAATAATAATAATAATAATAGGGATAGATAATAATAATAATAATAATAATAATAATAATAATAATAATAATAATAATAATAATAATAATAAGAATAACAATAATAATAATATAAGAATAATAGAGGGACTGATAATAATTGTTGTTGTTTGTCTGGTGGATGCAGGTGTCAGGCTGGGACTGGGATGTGTACAGTGGACAAATCACATCGCAATCAATGCCAGGCATGTCGACTGAAGAAGTGTCTCCAGATGGGAATGAACAAAGATGGTCAGTTGTTTCTAAATGAAGTTTTGGTCAATCATCACTTAATCAATCAATCAATCAATTGGTCAATCATTCAATTAATCCCTCGGTCAATCATTGGGTCAATCGGTTGGTCAATCACCCTATCAATCAATTGATCATTCGATCAATAACTTGCTCAATCAAGAAACCACTCAGTCAGTCATTAGACATGCACTCTGTATGTCTGTGTGTCTGTCTGTCTGCCTATGTGTCTGTCCGTCTGTCTGTCTGTCGGTCTGTGTATCTGTCTGTGTGCCTTTCTGTGTGAATGTCTGTGTGTGTGTCTGTATGTTTGTCTGTGTGTCTGTCTGTCTGTCTGCCTGTCTGCCTGTACATCTGTCTGTCTGTCTGTCTTTGTACATTTCCTTTCTGTGCTTTGACGTTGGTCGCTTCTGTTTTCCTGACGTGGCGTAAATCGGTTTCGATCCTTTCCCCGTCTTTTCTCTTCTTGCAAATCCTTCCTCCCTCATTCATTCAATTTCCCTTTCCTTTTCCTCCGAACGAAAGACTGACTCCGCCACTCCTAATCTCATCCTTCATTCAAGACGCAGCTGGACAACATCGCGCCACGGAGGCCCCCCACTAAAACCCATTCATTGTATAACGGCGTTACGAAAACTTGTGGCTTTGGACGCAACTTGTAACGCAATTCTCCGGCTCCTCCTATTCACCCGTAACGAATCGGAATCGACGTTTTCCGCTAAACGTGTTATTCCGGACACGAGCAAAATGCGCTAACTTGGTTACCGTAACTCGATCGTGTGCGGCGGTGGTTGTGGTGGTCACAGCAGCCTTCTCCACATCAGGAATCAATTAGCCCGGTTTAGCCGGCGCTGCCTCGTCCCACAGACAAACTAATTAAACGGGTATTTTCCCGGCTAAGCCGAAACGTCAAAGTTCCGAGATGTATTGGTGGAGATCGAGGCTGCGCGCGGCCACGACTTAAGCCGGACTCGTGATATATCGGCCGGAGAAGTCATGACTCCGAGAGAACAGGAAGTCGTTACCGAGTGGAGAGAATACGGAGACGGACATTGTTTTCTGCTGGCCCGAAGGATGAGGGGAAGGAAGGGCAGTGGGATGGGATGGACCGCCGACTTTTCTCGTCTCGGCTTTGGTCAATCTATTGCGTAGACGGAAGGAAGGAAGGAAGGGCAGGTCGCTTAATTCTTGCTTCGAGGACCAGCATTCCAAAGCCCAGCTGTGCAGATCATGTAGGATGGCGGACGGATATACCGTGGCTGGAAAAGAGGGATCTATACAGGGAGCTCTGCTTTAATTTAGGTTCGTCTTTGAATTGCTGTCTGGTTTTACCATCAACCGCCACCGCAGGCACCACTACCATGGCGCCTACAACAACAATACCAATACCACAAATCCACTACCAATTAAACCGTCACCATTAACACCTCTACCACTAATAGCATCACCAATGACATCATGAATACACGTCCACCAGCACCTCTGCATTCACCGTAATAAATAATAGCACCATGAGACAATAGCACCATTACCAATTAACACCATCAGTCCATCACCAATAACACCATCACCAATAACACCATCACCAATAACACCATCACTAATAATAACATCACCTTTTACACCATCATCAAGAACACCACCGCTAATAACAACATCACATCTTTGCTACCACTGAATACTCGAAACACACTCACATTTGCAGAAAGCCTCCCAAAGTCAAGCCACATCAGAAAGTCTCGATGGCGTTACTCCACATTAAAACAGCAAACAGTCATTCGAAATTTCCATTATAATAAGCCACGCTCTTACCACAAGAACGTGCACAGAGCACCCACAAATATACTGCACTCGCAAACCAGGCTTCTTTCGTCAAGTTATCCCCGGAGAGTTCTGACGTTTCGTTGGATGCCAATGATTCAAAGCATACTAACTTCGTGTATAAGGGAAGGGGAGTCAAAATGGAAGGGGAAAGGAAAGGGGAAGGGATGGGCAGTGGTCACCACCATTTTGTGGAGAAAGTTACGCCCGTGCAACTAAGAAAGTCTTCTCGTGATGTTTTTCCAGCCTTTGAAGCTACAACTATATATATAATAGACCGATGCGCCATCTTAACGTTTGAAACCTGAAGACGAACAATAATACATCTAATATTAATTTTGTAACTGATCCATCGTCACTTTTAAGTCGGGAATCGTCACTTAGTGGGTAGGTAGTGTGCGCCCCCAATGATTATCTCCCACCCTCGAGTCTTCCTAGCTGTCCAGGTCAACTGGCTACTGAACAGACATTCGAGAAGTCTCGTTCACCAATTAGCCCCCTTAAGGTTACAGTGAAACTTTGAAGTGACGGCTATGAACTTGCGTTATTATCGCACTTAGATTATTCGCAAGAAAACGTCAGTTTTTAAAACGTCGTGTACGAGTTTTAGTAAGTCTGACGCCTAGAATCCTTGGGGCGTACTGAAACGAGGTGGTTGGCAAGACTCGGCGTTATAATGGCTTTCAATTTTGGACGTTAAGTCTATAGACAAGAAGCACTAATGTGGCTACTAAGTGACGAAGAAAGCTATAGGTGAATGGCGCACAAGCCACTTAGAAGCCCGATATTAGAGAGAATAAAGAAGAAGCAGAAGGGAGATGATTGTAAGAGGAGAGGAGGAGGAGGAGAGGGAGAAAGGAAGAAGCCATAAAGACAATGATAGGAAGAAAGAAAGGATCGAAGAAAGAGGTGGGAATTATGAGTAAGGAGGAAAAGAATGGGACAGAAAGAAAGAAATGGAAAAGAATAAAAAGCAGAAGAATAAGAATGCGAAGACGACTGCGAGGAATACGAAGAAGAATGCGAAAAAGAATGCGAAGAAGAATACGAAGAAGAAGAATGTGAAGAAGAAGAATGTGAAGAAGAAGAATGCGAAGAAGAAGAATGCGAAAGGAAGAAGAATGCGAGGAAGAAGAATGCGAAGAAAATGAAGAAGAAGATGCGAATAAGAATGTGAAGAAGAAGAATGCGAAGAAGAATGCGAAAAAGAATGCATAGAAGAATGTGAAGAAGAATGCGAAGAAGAAGAATGTAAAGGAGAATGCGAAGACGAAGAAGAACAAGAGCAAAAACAAGAAGAGCAAGAAGAGTAAGAAGCAGAAGAACAAGAACAAAAACATGCAGAACAAGAAGAATAAGAACAAGAAGAACAAGAAGAACAAGAAGCAGAAGAACAAGAACAAGAAGAGGAAGAGAGGAGGTTGTTCTCCTCAGTACAGTCAACAGAAGACGCTGCTTGTAGGAGGCGGCGGCCAAGATGCATTAATCGTCCTCCGTCGATTACAATTCGTCTCGTGATATTTGTCCATTTGTTGGCGGAAGTGGATTCATTTCATAAACCAGTCATCATCCTTCTCCCATTCATTCCCTCTCCTCCCTTTAATTCTCCCACTCCCGCCGCGTCCATTCCATTCTATTCTCCTCCTCTTCCTCTTCTTTCACTTACTCATCCATCTTTCCAATTCTCCTCCTCATCCTCTGCCACCCATCCGTCAGCATCCCCTCTGCCAGCTTTCCCATTTCTCGCCGGCTTCAAACCCTTGATACCCGATGGTTGACAGTCAATTAAAGACCTCATCGGGGGTTCTTCTTCTTCCTCCGATGATGGTCGCTCCCTCACCCACGGTCAAGCCACGACCCCCATCGACGACGGTCATCCGCGACACTTAGCTCTTCCCTCGCCGCCGTGAATCCCGACCGCCGCCTGATTAGGATGCCTCGCCGGCGTCGACCGCTGATCGGGGGCCTTTGTCCGTGGCCGCGTTTTCGATCTACGTCTCCCGGCGTAGGTCTATTGTATCTGCACGAAGCCGCCACGAGCAGCTGCAAGTCAAAAACGCACACAGGATACCGCTGATGTTGCTGATGCTGGAGGAAGCCCCTTCGGCAGCGGTGGAGGCCACATGGCGTGCGCTGTGGCTGAAGGAATGAAAGAGGCGCCACCATTGACGGTCGCCAGGTACTATTAGGACAATTATTTCGAGTCTTCTTCGGGTAACTGCACGTACGCCGGGCGACCTGGCTGGTCGACTGCAGCTTGGTCTCGTGTATAAGTCGCATCTCGTGTATAACGCGCAGGCTCGTGTATAAGTCGCCCTTTGTATAAGCATGGCTGTCGATTAGACGCTCGAAGATGTAGATGATGTTCGCTCGTTGCCGTCATTTCCTCTTTAACCTGGCGGCTGTGCGACTAATGCCTCTGGCTGCGGTTCCATTAAGGTTGACGCAGAGACTGGGCTGCAGATGCTGCGTCGTGCGCTGATTGCGTGATGCTGCAATGGATTCGGATGCGGCAAGGAGAGTTTTGAGGCGAGAACGACTGAAAGTGGCAATGGACAAATGACGTATCAAACCGACGAGTTTATATAGCGCCTTTGTTGGCCTTCCAAAGCAGATATGGAGAGATTCGTAAAGCGATGTTTCACACAATTATTATTCCTTAAGTAGGTGGTCGTATGGTCGTATTTAATTAAAATCTACTGACACAATTGGGTTCTACACGGCGCAACTAGGCTGTACTCTACAAACAATAGATTTAATTAATGCCTATGAAATCTATATAATTAGCCGACTACAGTGTAAGCTTGCCTATTATATGCAATGTGCATTATTATTATTATTATTATTATTATTACTTCATTGATTATTATTATTATTATTATTATTATTACATATACTATTACTATTATTATTATTATTATTATTATTGGAGGGTTATTATTATTATAATTATTATTATTGCTACTATTACTATTATTTTATATTATAATCCGAAAGATCATTCGAATTGATAGAGATAGCACCTCTGAAAATTCAGTCTTCTTCCCATTGACTATTAATAGTCATTCTAGTTTTCATTGCACGATACATGGTAAAGAAGAACAAAGGCTATTCTTCGTTAACTCCATTCTCCATTCTCTTACAAGCGCCAGGTGTATAGGCCTACAGAAAGTTCGCACATTATTCAATTCCAAAAGCACCCATCCATCGAACGTAAATATGCGCGTAGGGACCGCTTCTGCCAAAGCTTACGACACTGGAGCTCTTCATAACCTGCTCTCAATTCTTCGCTTCAATAATTTCTCCGACATTGCGGTCGTATCCCCCGTCGAACCTCGTATCGCAAGTGACGTCTTCATTGTACAATCTCCCAGGAAGCGCTCCAAATGTCTTTCGTGGGAGCAATCGCTTTTAGAGACCCCCAAACACAACAAGTATTGTCGCCAGCACATTCATTTGCATTTAAACCCGATCGGCGAGCAATTAGCGGCGCTATATCATTGCGGGATCGCACGATACGCCAACGACATCCTATCCCGCCATTGGTGCGGCATTACCGCGCTGTGCGCCATTACCGCGTCCGATCCGCGCGACTCGGCGTCCATCCCCTTATTATCAATATCAATTCCAATATGAAGTCTTTGTTGCGGAGTCGCGGCGACAATTTGTCGAGCGGTGCAGAGGGACCGCGGGAGTCACCCGGCAAATTGAATCAATTGTTCGGAACGACTGACGTTGTAGGGCGACCTCCGTGGAATCCCCGACCGGCGTTCAATCAAGATCTGTAACGTCCCGTCTCAGTGGAGGATTAACTGGGATCTGGCGGACTAATGCGATCAAAAATACCCTTCGGCGGCGGCCCAACGAAATCACCGCTCGACCTTAGCTAAGCCCGCCCGCTCTGCCATGGCCGTCGGCCGCGGCTGGCCTGCACGTCGGGGCTGGTGTGTATACGACGTACCGCTTCGGTTAGACACGGTGAGCGTGGTGGAGCTATTATCTGTAATGTGGCTGGGAAGAAACGTGGCCTTCAGTTAATGAACTACCACGTGTAGGTCCATATACGGAAGTCATGGGCGTATTTATGGGGGACGTTTAGGGGTTCAACCCCCAAACAAATTGCCTAAATTTTTTATATGCTTATATATGCGAAATACAAAAACTTAACTTTTGCGACCATGTCCAATGGAAACCCCCCGAAATTGTTTCCTGGCTACGCAACTGACGGCAGTGTCTGTCTCCCAAAATGGGATTCGTGAACCTGCCCTGGGGTACCGCGGCTGAGTGGCAGAAATGCAGAACCTGAAAGATTTTCTGTCAAAAAATATTCAAACTGCTGATTATCACTATGGACGTGACTATTTTTTTAAAACGTAATGAAATTTCACTAAACTTAGGTTGAATACTAGAGTAGAAACTTGCTCGTAATTAAAATAAAGAACTTCCAGGATGAAAAATAGGTGAAATTAAGGCCAGGTGCCGTTGACTGTATGACTTTTAGTACGGTGCCTCACTCTGAAGAAGGCTGGGAACCATAAATCTACGGCACTGGAATCACAAGATATAAGTAGGTGAGTAAGTAAGTTAGTTAGTAAGTAAGTAAGCAGGCAAGTAAGTATATTCTTTATTGAGAAACCAACTGCTAACCGCATTTTGGTGTACATAGTTCAACAAATAGAAAAAATTAAGTATAAAGCATCCGTGTGACAAATGTTTTACGAGATAGAGAGTTTGCCTTAGGTATGATTCTATTGTAGTTCTGGGGCGTAGTGAGTATGAAATTATATAGCACATGTTTTCCCCAATTCATTTGAGTCCACTATCGGGTGTTTTAGACACACAAGTGCCTGCTGCTACCAGACATTGTCTCCAGAGTTTTGCGTACTGCGTGGATACCATTGGGGGTGAGAGGAGGGGGTACGCTGGGAGAGGGAAGGGAGAAGCACGTCGTTGGCGGGCACGGTCCTGGTTTCGGCTGCAACTATATCGTCTGCAGCCGTTGAGTCGAATTCGCCGTCTTCTCACGTTTAATTTTTCTCGGGGATTAGAGGCAATTTATTGAGGGAGCGTTTGAAGGGGAAACGTTTGAAGGGGAGGGTCCGGTGCAGAGCCCGATTGGCGGACAATGTGGACTGCGAATAAGGAATTCAATCCATCAAATGTCGCCAGAAGAACGAAACTATTAACCACCAAGAACAGAGAGAGACAGAAGAAACGGTCGCCTTTCGCTGTTCTCAGTGACTCCTGCTTCGGATCAACGTCTGTGAGGGAAAGTATCCGAGAGGAGCCATGTAGATATCCAGATAAATACAAACGTACGAACAATAGATAGGCAGACGTGTATAGATATATGCATAGGGACAGACATACGATTGTATTGTATTGTATTGTATTGTATTGTATTGTATTTGAACACTTGTTATAGCGCCCCAACCAGATTTCCCATTCAGAGGCACTCCCGACTACTGCGCGAACGCTGAATCGGAGTTTCACGCCGAAGCGCATGAGCAATTGCGAGTGAAGGACTTGCCCAGGGTCCCTACGCGGCGACTTGAGGTGGATTCGAACCCGCAACCCTCCAGCTGCAAGGCACCGAACATACCCCCAAACCACCGCGCCCCAGTTGTATTGTGATGTGTTGTATTGTGTGTTGTATTGTACTCCACGTTTATAATGCGACCGAGCCACCTGCAGTAAAGATCCGAGAAATTAATCTCTGATAATCCGACCCGACCGATGATACGGACATACATACGTACGGACTTGCACATACTTTTAGACAGACAGATAGACCTACGGACATACATACAGACATACAGACAAATATATAAATGTACATACCTGAAGACATACACATACTTTCAGACAGATAGACAGACAGACATACGGGCATACATACATAATTTGGTTACCCTATTCAAGCGGAACTCTGGTTCCTTCTGGGTCTACCGGTTGTTTCTCAATACCCATGTCAATGTTTCATGTCAATGTCTGTATTTTCTTTTGCTGACTTTTGGGATTCAATAAACGAAGAATGAATTAATTAATTAATTAATTAATACAATGCATACATATTAGGGTGGAGTGAAAAAAGCAAAAACTCTAGAACCTCAACGGAATAGTGATAACTCGTTGCCTTTTGGTATAGTAAGTTATCATGTCAAATATTTCTTTAAAATTCGTTCTCTAAGATTTGCCCCAACGCGCTTTAAAATTTAACAATTTAATCAAAAATAACAAATATATAAAAATTTCAATAACTTTTTAAAATGTAATGCGCTGATTGTAATAGTGATAACTCGTTTCCCTTTGATGTAGTTAGTTATCAGGCCAAATATTTCTTTAAAATTCGTTCTCTAAGATTTACCCCAACGCGTTTAAAAATTTAACAATTTTAACAGAAATTGTCGAATTTATACAAATTTCAATAAATGTAAAAAAATTTAACGCGCTAATTGTAATAGTGTTTAAGCATTTAGGTTTGACGTATTTAATGACCACGCAAATTAAAATTAATAAAATGACTGTATATCAGCAATATTAAATAAACAATAAGCACTAAACATTATAAACAATCCCAACAGTTGTAAACTAGATATGTCACTAATTACAGAAAAGTGAGCCAATGCACATTTATTTTATTTTGTTGATTGAACTCAGATTGATATTCTGCTTTAGCATGAAAAGAAGGTATTAGTTCCCGTGATTCCAATCTGGCAAGGATGGAAAATTGTTTAGCATGTTTGTCCAACAACAGCAGTAGATGCCTCATCAACAAGTTGGACAGAGCACTCAACCGATTGTGTGTGGCATAGAAATTGGGGAAAGTGGAGTGTTGTCACACACTCACTGGCGATAAATTCTTCAAGGTCAGCTATTGAAAGTGTGGAAATGACCGGTGGTTCTGTAGCTTTTACGTTTTGCCAATCAATCAGATCGATGTAATCATTTACAGCAAAGTTAAGTTCTGGATTACGTATTCTGTGTTTCTGCTGACATTCATTTCTCGATCACAAGACTCTGCGTAGTCCTAGAGCACGGATATGCTTCCAAGTGTCGGTTAGGATTCGATTAGCTGTGGTTATCCATCTGGAGAGCTACATGGCACCTGGTTACGGCTCACCAAAAATTGAGAACAATAAACCCTTTATCACAGTGGTTTGTCTGCCAATTGCATTCAAATGAATTGCCAATGCTAAATCTATTGGAGCGTCTCGACGGTGTCACTGCAAGTCCACGGGCATTTACAGGGCCAATCGGCAAAGACCTTGGCATAGGGTACTGTGAACAACTACCAGTTATTTTGTTTGAGAAAATTGAAGTTGATTTTCTGCAAGTCACAGCAAATAATCTTAGCACTGATCAAAAGTATTTGTTTTAAATAATTATTTTCTATTCCAGACCTTAACTTTTCTGCCAATGACAACATCGATCTGATTGAGTTGCAAAACGAAAAGCAACAGAACCATCTGTCGTTTACACACTTTCCACAGCTGACCTTGAAGAATCTATCGCCAGTGAGTGTGTGCCAAAACTCGATTTTCCCGAATTTTCATGCTACGCACAATCGGCTGAGCGTTCTGTCAAACTTGGTGACGAGGCATCTGCTGCTCTGGTTGGACAAACATCTAGACATGGTTCCATCCTTGCCAGATTGGAATCACAGGAACTAATACCTTCTTTTTATACTAAAGCAGAATTTCAATCGGAGTTCAATCAACAGAATAAAATAAATGAGCATTGGCTCACTTTTCTGTAATTAGTGACATATCTAGTTTACAACTGTTGGGATTGTTTATAATGTTTAGTGCTTATTGTTTATTTAATATTGCTGATATACAGTCATTTTATTAATTTTAATTTGCGTGGTCATTAAATACGTCAAACCTAAATGCTTAAACACTATTACAATTAGCGCGTTAATTTTTTTTACATTTATTGAAATTTGTATAAATTCGACAATTTCTGTTAAAATTGTTAAATTTTTAAACGCGTTGGGGTAAATCTTAGAGAACGAATTTTAAAGAAATATTTGGCCTGATAACTAACTACATCAAAGGGAAGACGAGTTATCACTATTACAATCAGCGCATTACATTTTAAAAGTTATTGAAATTTTTATATATTTGTTATTTTTGATTAAATTGTTAAATTTTAAAGCGCGTTGGGGCAAATCTTAGAGAACGAATTTTAAAGAAATATTTGACATGATAACTTACTATACCAAAAGGCAACGAGTTATCACTATTCCGTTGAGGTTCTAGAGTTTTTGCTTTTTTCACTCCACCCTAATACATATTACACATACATACATACAATCATACAGATAATGTACAGATAAATATAAAGACATCAGACATGCAGGCATACACATACTTTCATACATTATGACATACATAGATACATATAGGCATACATACATGTAGACAGACATATACACATACATACATACATACATACTTACGTACATGAATAAATACTTACATAAACTACATAGTCTCTGTAGCTGGTGGGTAGATATATGATGGGTGAGGGGTGGGGGCAAGGGTCGTGATGGTTGTCCTTGGCAGCTGCAGACGGATGGATGTGGGCGCCATTGAAGAGCAGACGACATCTCGGGAAAAGCGCGGCAAAGCATCGTCTGCTCTCTGTAGCCACTTAATTAGACAATCTGCCTCGTAATGAAACCAATAAAGCGTCTCCTTCGTCGTCGTCATCATCATCGTCGTCGTCGTCATCATCATTTGTGCGCTGGTGCGCGCGTCTTGCTTCTGCCTTCGGTCAACTCTATTTCACGGGAGGATGAACACGAGACCTCGGCTGCTGATGCTGCAGCCGTGAGTGAAGGAAGCGCTGGCAAAGATGCGGACATGAGGGATGGAGAGATGGTCGGTAGGAGATGAGGATGAGGAGGGGGATGAAGGGCGTGGTCGCGAGCTGCTGCAGCAGGAACCGATGTAGCATCATGGATTGGGTGACTTTGATCTTGGTTGTATCTCAGAATCATTCGCTAATTGTCCGATTTAGGATGACTGCTTGACTGGTCGTCGACTGGAGGGCACGTCAGAGGGGACGGAGAGAGGGGCATGGGAGGGAAAGAGAAGAACAGCCAAACCAAGGAAGTACGGAAAGAGAGAAGGAAGGAAGGAAGGTAGGTAGGTAGGTAGGAATAGAGAAACAAGGAGATATATCTTACCAAACGTTAAAAAACATACAGCAGGTAAGACTATTTGGAAATTGGAAAACGGAGACAAGAAAGTCTAAGACATATATATATATATATATATATAATTATATATATATATATAAGGCGGATTTGCCAATGACGCAGTTTATCTAAGTATTAATTCAATATTCGGTTTAGCTTTAATATTTTCTAGAAGCCAATTCTTTACAGCCTATACGCTTTATTTCCACTTTACCAGAAGGTGTTTTTCTTTTTCGAGTATTTCTTTAATTTTAGTTTCTTATGTTCTGTTCAACTTAAAGCTGTCCAGAACGAGAGGCAACCTCGGAACAGCGCACAAGTTCGCCAGGACCAATTGGAGGCCGAATTGGATCACCCGCTTGGCCACCCGAACGTGGCCACCGTGTCGGCCACCCACCCGGCCTTCACCCCGCATAAATCCCACCATCGTCACCGCGTTCCTGGCCTCATGGCGTCGGCCGATTCGACGCGACCCAAGGCTGAGATGAACCACCCAGGTAGGACGACTATCGACGTAGTTCCCTCCTCTTTAAATACTGCTCAGCCATTATTTATTCATAGTTATTTAACGTAGCGCAACATAATGCTTGTGCAGGGGCGTGCTTAGAGAAATTTTGGGTAAAATTGAATGCATCTTCCTTACCTCTGTACTGTTGAAAACGCACCCAGGTGCGGATGAAGCGGAAACTGTTTAATTGCCATTGGGATTACTTTAGCGCTAGATATTATTGCGACCTGATAATAGCTCCAATACTTTAGAGGACTTGAAGACTGTACTCTGGATCTGGGTGGTTCATCCGTCTGCAGGCATCGAAGGCGCTATATAATTTAAAGTTATCTGAAGAGCATATTTGACTGACGAGTGACGACTGTCTGACTGACTGACCGCATATATGGTTACCAGCGCCGTACTATGGCGTTTGGAATCCCCGACCCATTGAATTTCTTCAACGAATTACGACCGTTAAGTTAAAAGGCGCTATGGAAGTCATTTAAGTTTTAAATTTTTAGTGATTAATTTTCGCAATGAATGAATTAATGATTGATTGATGATTGAATGAATGAAAAAATGAATGCATCTAATGAATGATTTACTTAATTAGCACCATGTAAAATTCTGTAGACTTGCACTCAAAACTTAATTTTCCTTTTTTAATTTACCGAGAACAGCTTTCTTAACAAGAGCATTTTTATTGAATGAAAACCAATCAGCCAATCAACAAAAAAGATTAGTATTACTGAACGAAAGAAAGAATGCATTAATGAATGAATTGAATAATTAGACTAATAATTTAAATCCTACAGACTTGCACTCAAAACTTAAAAATCAATCAACCAATCAATAGATCGATTAGTCAGTTATTGATTGAGTGACAGAGTCAGTTACCCAACGAATCAGTGAGGGTGCCAATCAAGGAATCACTCAGTCGATCATAAACAGTAAGGGTATCAATCAATCAAATAAATCAATCGATCATAAATCAATCAGTTATCAATCAAGCAATCACTCAATCGATCATAAACTGCAAGGTACCAATCAATCAAATCTTTCAATCGTTCAATCGATTGAACCTGATCGATTATAATCACTAAGTGTACCAATCAAATAATCAATATAAGCTGATCATGATCGATAACAATGACCTCCTCCTCCGTCTGTATAGGTAACGACGATGACGTGGACGTGACGAGCGTCGACCACGAGAGTCGTCCGTCGGCGCAGGCGGTCGTCGTCTACCCGGATGGGATGGCCCTCTACCCCATAGGACACGAGACGATCTATGAATGCTCTGCCCGTCTTCTATTCATGGCCGTCAAATGGTCCAAGAGTCTCCCATCCTTTGCCAATCTTCCGTTCAGAGACCAGGTAACATCATTGCTATTACTATATTGCTGTTGTTACTATCATCATTAATCGTAATCTTAATCTCCAAACTTCTATAGCGCCATTCGAAAGCCAAGCGCAGGGCACCAGCTTATTCACGAGCGCTGGAGATCATTATCATCATCATCATCATCATCATCATCATCATCATCATCATCATCATCATCATCATCATCATCATTATCATAATCATAATCATTATCGTTGTCATTGTCATCATTATCGTATCGATATCGTATTTATTATTACTATTATTATTATTATTATTATTATTACTATTATTATTATTATTATTATTATTATTATTATTATTATTATTATTATTATTATTATTATTATTATTATTATTATTATTATTATTATTATTTTTTTTTATTAAAATTTTAAAATTATTATTATTATTATTATTATTATTATTATTATTATTATTATTATTATTATTATTATTATTATTTATTAAGCGCCACTATCTGTTGACCATCAATCGATGGCAATGTGCCTATCCATTTATTCAAAGACATCCTATAGATGCACTTGTGAAAAGATGCCACATTGGATCCACAGAATCAAAGACCATGTCTCGGTTGCATCAAACACAATGAGCCAGCTAATTCGTTTCTTCTTATTCTTATGACGGTTTAATTCAACGATTATTTTTGGGTGACCCTTGATAGCGGGGCTTAGGCCGTTTTAGTACGCTCTCCTTGATCCAATGTCTTCGTTTTAACCTGTTGCATCTGTCAAAACCGTTTTATTTAGATTGTTTTCAATAAAAGTGTGGCTTTGGTTTTTCTTCGTCTCCTCCTTAACCTTCTTCTTCTTCTTTTTCTTCTTAGTCAAATTCTACTTTAGACCTCTCAGCAGTCTTCCTTCCATCTCCTTTTTCAAATTCTCATCTCGTCTCCTCGTCATCTTCTAATTCTTGTATTCTCCCGCTAACAATATTCCCAACCCAATCTACCGCAATCTTTCCCTCTACTTTTCTAAATCTTCCTCCGCTCTAGTATTCCTCCTTCCACGTCCTCTCCTTCTCCATTTCTGCTTCCTCCTCGTTTCCCCCTTCTCTCTGCAGTCTGCCTTCTGCTTCAACTTTCTTAAGGACGATCGGGTGACATTTACTGACGAATTGCTCAGTTGGTCCCAGAATAACAGCGGCTTCCCGAAGTCGTGGATGGGAAAAGGGAAGGGGAGAAGGATCATGCGTTCGGGGAATTTATCGATGATCGACATCAGGGGTTTGGGGAGCGAGAGCCAACGAGCAATATCCCCCAACATTTCTCTGACTGTCCGCCCGCTTGAATACAGCGAATGACACGGATAGCAAGTGCACTGGGAAATGAATTAATCCGCGTCTCTAGAACATTGGGAAAACACACAGGTCGAGGTCATGTGTATCGACTGATTTATAGAAGACGGACGGACAGACAGACAGACAGACAGCTAAACAGACAGACAGACGGACGGACAAAACGGACGGACAGACAAACGGACACACAGACAGACAGAGAGACGGGTGGACGGACGGACAGACAGACACACAAACAGACGGACGGTCAGACAAATGGATAGACAGACAGACGGACGGACGAAACAGGCGGACATACAGACAGACGGACGGACAGACAAATTGACAGACGGATGAACAGACAGACATGCAGAGAGATTGTATAGTGCCGAACTGGATAGTGATTATAATGATAATGATTATGATAATAATGATGAATAGGCCTGTACAAGATTTCGTCATTATAATTGAATCTAATAAGTCGTCGTTGTCCAAGTTGTCCAAGATGGCGTCTTTATTTAATTGCATCTTAGATGGCGTCTTTAACAAAGTGGATCCAAGATGGCGTCATTTCATAATTGCATCTAAGATGGCGTTCTTTAATAAATGGATGCAAGATGGCATCTAATCGTAATATTATTGTATTTAAGATGGCGTCTGTCCATAGTGAATCCAAGATGGCGTGCTTTTGCCAAACTGGCGTCCACGTGTAAGCGACGACGTTCAGCCTCCTCGCGTCAGATATGGATGATCTAGGGACAGTAGCGACACCTATCGAGACGAATAATTGACTGTCACGCGTGATATAGGGATAAGTGGGTCGTGGGAAGTGGATAAGCGATGTCAGAGGCTCTGCTGGATCAGGACGTCCAGTTATGACTTAACATCGTCCCTGCCCGGATAACCTAATGGACTGTCGGGCACTGTAAACATGACAAGGGTCTCATTACGATGTCGCTGACACCTTTTCCAGGTAGAGATGGATGTCGACGGAATGGTCTTTCGCCGTTCGAGGCTGGATCAAGCGCAGGTCTTAGCGGCGATGATGAATGACGAGCGCAAGACACCCCCCAGGTCGCCATAATCTCCAATCAGATTTGTTGACACTCGTAAAGCCTTCGATAGTCTTCAACACCGCAAACGTTGACGACGCGTGTACATACATCGTCCCCTTAGGTTCCCCTCCAAATCACGGGGTTTAAATAACATTGTGGTCAGCCGCGGGCGACAGACTTTGTCGTCGGCTCCGACTGTAAATTTGCCGGCGATGAACGAAAGCTGAACCCCCTTCGAAAGACGAGCTCTGAGATATCTCGTCTTGAATACTCTACGACCTGATCTGCTGAGATATCGGCGCGTTATGACCGGATTACCTACACGTGCGGTTTTCTTGCAGATAGTCTAAACCCTGGGCACCGTTTGTCATCTGCAGACAATAAAATTAACAAGCTCAACTCGGACGTGACATCTTTTCTTTAAACAAAACGCAGCTCAAACCGTATTACACTTGAAGCCATCACACATCTTCTCCTTGTCCCTTTCCCGACAGGAGAACAGTTTCCAAGACATGTGTCGTCAATTATATCTTTTATTTTCCGACTGTAATATAACTGGGTTAACGTGACCAACAGCTGGTATTCACCTACTTATCTACTCAAGTATGTTGTTTGATAAGGCCTGAGCACCTGTGACCAAGCTAGTTCACATGACCTATATTTTGATCACCCAAGTAATGTGCAGTTTATTAGTAAAATAAATTGTTACATCATACGATTGAAAGCATTCACACGATTTCACAAGTTTATGTTATGAATTAACCTTTTCTCGTCGAACCTGTCTAAACTGTGGTTGTAGCTGTAAAGCCAAAACTTACTCAACCCCATACCCCACATCCAATGAACTCACCAAAACCTCACCTCTTGCCTATCTCTCCACAGGTCTTCCACTCAAAACTGAAAACACTGCTTTTTCACAAATCCTATCCCGATTCCTTATGGGCTTCTACCCTCACCTACACCTCGCCATTTCTACTCTAAGCATCATCCACCTTAGCGCCTGTCTGACTGTCTGCCTGCCTGACTCTTTGGATTTTGACCCCTCTGCCTATCGATTCTGTTTTGGTTAAGCGCCTGTGAATAAGCTGGTTTATGTTATGACTTCGCTTTTGTGGGCGCTGTAGAAATATCGAGCTTTACGATTACGATTACGATTTTTACACTTGCGCTATATTAGTTTTCAGATAAGATTATTACCCCTTTGACTACTATACATGTACTTTGCTTAAGTGATGTCTAACTCCAAACCTCGCATTGTTTGGTCCTCCTGCAGCCTGACTGTAGCTTTGCTTGACCACGAGTGAAAGCGTATGCATGCGACGTCTTTCCATTCAATGCTCGAGCCATCTGTTCGTGTTGATCTCTTTCCTATCCGAGTTTAAGTGATGCAGGGGTCATTCTCGGTCGCTTGAGAGACCGCTTTAATTCGGTCTGGATCAGTGCATCATCGATTGTGCTGTCGATGATGACAATGGCTTCCGTTATAATCCAATGATTTGCCGCAAAGAAATTACATTTCATGCATTTGCGCAAAGCCTTTGACACTCTTCATCAAACGATTTCCATCCGCGCCTCTTTGTATCGTCGCCTCTCGTTAGTCTGCCTGCCTCTACGTTTACTTGCCTGTCTGTTTCACGTCTATGTCTGTATGTCTGTCTTGCATCCGTTGCTGCCTGTTTGTTTGTCTGCCTTTCTTATCCTTTCTTTCTTCAATTTGCTTTTTACTGTTACTTCCTTGCTTTTCCTACAATGCTCTGCCTTGCAGAGCGTTGTAGGAAATTATTCCTTATTCGGTCGGCATTGCTGAACTTTATGAACCAAGGGACCTGCGGCCAGAAACAGAGATACACAATGAGCCAAGATAAGATGGGGCAATTCCCACCAAGCAGTTCCGCATGAAAGTTAAAATCCCTAATCCATTGTGTTAAGGGATAGGCAACCAGTGCTGATTGCCTTTCCTTAACTTTAATACCTTTCTTTTGGTTCCCCTAGTCTTATCTCTTATCTTAATTTTTTACCTTATCTAGTCTTTTCTCTTGCCCTATCTTATACCAAATCTCTTTTCTTATCTAACCTTGTCTCTTTCATTGCCTTCCTGCTTTTGACACAGTTGACCTGTACTTAACGTCCATGTTTTGTTCGGTTGTGTTAGGTGATCTTACTCGAAGAGTCGTGGTCTGAGCTGTTCCTGCTCTGTGCCATCCAGTGGAGCATGCCGATGGAGTCGTCCCCGCTGTTTGCTGTCAACGACCACCCAACTTCCGGTCCGACTGGAAAGCCAGGCCACTCCCATTCCGACATGAGAGTCCTCCAGGAAGTGACGTCACGTTTCAGATCCATCCAGGTTGATCCAGCCGAGTTTGCCTGTCACAAAGCCATACTCCTATTCAAGCCAGGTATGCCACACGTTCACGATGTCAACCCAAGTATACCACTTAGTATAGACTCTCCGTTATTAGCCAGATAAGCCCATGTCATTTATGGTAACCACGACAGGCTCAAATTCAAGCCACAATTTAGCTGGTTGGTTTTTGCTGACTCAGTGACTACTGCAGGAAATATATCAACGACATTATTTCGAAGACGGTTTTAGCATGGTGTTACAATAAAGTCCTTCATAAAACGAAAATGTTAATTCCTACAGTTATTTTGTATTTCTAAGTTAGAAATTTTGGAGAGCGTTCAAAATTCTGCGTGCCCAAACATTTGAGCGCGTGCCACTTTGTTCACGCGTTCCCTAGATTCGCGATCCCTGGCGTATTGTGTTTTCTACTATATTGGGGTGTATTGATTTTTAGTGTACTGTATTTAGAGGTTTGAGCAATCTTGGATTTTGTATTGTAATTAATTTCATTTTACATTTTTATTGTGAAGTATTGTAAGCTTAGTGTACTGTATTTTATTGTATTGTTTTTGTACTGTAAAGTATTGGTTTCGTGTTGGTATATAACCTTGTGTCTATGGTGTTTCAGAGACGCGTGGGTTGAAGGACCCACGTCAGGTGGAGAACCTTCAGGACCAGGCACAGGTCATGCTCGGCCAGCACACGAGAGCACAGTACCCGTCTCAGCCCGTCAGGTATATAGCCATCTATCGGCATCTTTATCTTCGTCATTACCTTCATCTCTGTTATCGTCATCTTAATTATCATCTTCATAATGGTGGATCAAGGGCCAGTATTCTTTGGCCATGTTGTAATTGTAATTGTAATTGAACATTTGTATAGCGCCACTCAGAGATTCAGAGGCGCTCCCGACCCAGGTCAGTGCACGCTGTCTCTAACAAATAAGATGATCTTCAGGCGTTCCCCATTGGCTTTACGGCACAACCACTGATATCCCCCAATAGTCGACGAAAAAGGCCGTAATATTTTGGATATTGACCTGATTACCGTTTTGTTTTGGTGCACCATTGTTTTGATGCCGTATGCGTATAGACACTGGAGCTTTAGAAGTTGCTAATTAACAATAATAATACAGATCTGAGTCATCTTACCGCCAGTCTTTCAAAGTTGCGTTAGTACTTTTTGAGTCTCAGCCAGCTTATGACAGATTACATTCAAGATATTCTACACTGGCTTCCTACTGGGGATGATTCAAGGTCACCACGCTGACACGAGCCTTAGTTGTCGGCGCTACCCCGGCATACATGAAGAAGCTCAGTGTTCGTTTTTATACAGTGGGATAGGGGATTGTTGCAACAAACCAAACCATACCATGTCATATCATTAACATTAACATTATATATACATATAGGGTGGGTGATGGGAAAGTGGGACAGGCCACTATAGTGGGACAGCTAAGCTAGTGAGGCTTACATGCGTATTATGTCCAATACATCCAAAATCTAAAAATACATAGTCTATGGCAATATACGCGACGACTTTAATATGTGCGTACACACGTTTTATTGCAAGTGTTTAATGGCCTTTGGTTGTGCGTATAACATTCGATTTTCGAAAGTTAGTGAATTTGCGGTATTCATAATTTTGATAACATTAACTTGCTAAGGCCCTTGTCGACACTAACGATAAATAATTATATTGAATGCAATTTATGTTGAAATATACTGACGAAATGAACTACCAGCAACGGTTTTTATCACCAAATGTCAACATGCATTTACGAAGCCTGCTGGTGTATAGGTGTCCCACTTTAGCGACAGCTGTGTTGTCAAAGTGGGACAGCGATCTGCTGCTAAAGTGGGACAGCCTATTCCAGCTGAACTAAGCATAGCCTACGTGTTGATAGGCCTGTTGAATAATATAAGCCTATATAAATCCTCGATTACGATTACGTTGATTATTTTTGATGGGAAGAGTGCTTGATAAAAGGCATGACTCTAGAAGTAACCCAAGTAAGAAGAATCAGTGGCCCTACTTCTAATGGAAGCAAAGTAAAGAGACAGAAGAAAGAAAATGAAGTGACAGCTAAGCCGAAAAACAAGAAAGCAAAAAAGAAAGCTGGGACCAACTATAGGCCTACAAATGAGCCCTCCACTTGCTACGAGTGTAGTGTTGTCGAGAACAGTAAAGCCGACAAGAAACTCGCGCAGTCTTGGATACAATGCAGCCGCTGTTTTCTGTGGTGCCACGAGCCATGTGGGGAGATAAATGGAATTTTAGATGATGATGATTTTTGTGTGCTCTCTGTGCGCAACAACTTACCTTCTAGCCTTAAGTTATCATTGACTATCTTTTTGTATGTTAACTAGACCAATAGACCTTTAAGTTTTGATGCTCATAGAGCCTATCAGTGTTGGACCACTTTAGTAGCAATAGTGGACCACTTTACCGTTTTCCGAAGAAAATATAGATTGTCGTGCCTTCCTAAGCAAAATCAAGTTATGGACCACTTTAATAACTATTTTGTCCCACTTTAGCAGCTCCTGGAATCAGACACAGTCTAAACTGTCTGTATATGCATTTAGTTTGGTCTGTTTTAATATATCGACTCCACGACTGCACGTCATTCCCTTAAGTGTCCCACTTACCCATCACTCACCCTATATTAGGGTGTCCCAGAAATATTTTTTGTTGAAATTTTGTATGCAGTCCCTCTAAAAAGTTTCTTTATGGTCCCATAATAATAACTGGAAAATTTTATGACATTTTAAAAATATTTAGGGGTCCCCAAGACACTTACATTTCCCCCATATAGGGCCATATTGGCATAATTTGCGCCTGACGTGTTCAATTTCTAAACGCTTTCAGATACCAACCTTTGACCCCATGATAACATATTTAATACCACTGGAAAGCTCTTAAATAGTAGAATCTAAAAGTATGTAACTTTATTGGATACAATCCGATACGTAGGTAATGTTTTACGATCAAATAATGCAAAAATTGTACAAAACTCGCAATATCAGTAACTGTTATTACCACTAATTGCTAGGGGTAGGCCTAGTCATTATTACAAATCGTTGATAATGCAACAAGCCATGGTTTCAGCTCCTCCATACCTTCATCTGCTTATTCTTTATCACTGCTTACACCCTTAGGTGCTTATTCTTCCGTTCTGCAATCTACATTCTAATCGTAATCGTAAACTCGAGATTTCTAGAGCGCCCACTAAGCTAAGTCGCAAGAACCAACTTATTCTCAGGCGCTTAATCAAAACAGAATAGATTGGCAGGTGGTCAAGATCCAGGAGTCATGCAGGCAGACAGTCAGACGGCTAAGGTGGATGATGCTTGGAGTCTTAAATGGCGAGGGAGGGGAAGAGAAGGAATCGAATCGGGATAGACTTTGTAAAAAAGCAGTGTTTTCAGTTTTGAGTGGAAGACCTGTGGAGAGATAGCAAGAGGTGAGGTTTTGCTGAGTTCGTGAAATGGATCAGATATTTGTCGTAGCACTGGTGGGAGTTTGTTCCAAAGAGGCGGTACAGCTATGGCTATGGACCGATTTACAATTCTACATGTCTGCAAGATTGTCACGATTGCTCTTAGAAAAGTCATGCCGATGTTATTCGACAACTTGTAGAAGAAACCTCTTCTTTGTTCTTTGTTATTGTTGAATTGAAATTTTTTATCAGAGCTACGCCACGTTTAGCACTGTTATTCACACAGGTGAAGTAATTAACAAACTCATTATGTGATCTCATACGATTGGCTTTCCGGCCACTCTTCAACTGGAATATCAAGAAAACTGTCTTCGATGGTGGTAGTTCGGAAGAAGCTTCAAGAAATAGATAATTCCGTTGATCTACGGGAAAGAGACTGAACCAGGTGCAATCCCCGAGCATCTCCCATTGTCGAGATAAACTGCTTTCTCTTCAGTAGCTGATAAGAAAACAGAGAAATGGTCGCTAGCTCTTGACTTAGGTACCAAGAATGACGCTGCATCATCTTCAGTCCTGTGGATTGCAGAGCGGCAATATCATGGTCATGCAGCTTTTGGATTAGTTGAATGTCATTGATGGGTGTACTGCAGCAGCGACTCCACATGAGAACCACGATTGGATGTAGGCCTATACGTGTAGATGTTAACAACAAATCTGTTAAATCGTTGGATTCCCTGTAATTCACGGGCCGTCAACTGGATAACCGAATTCATCAGACAACAGGACTTCAAACATGTGATGTCGACAAGCCATCTACAACAGATTACGACCGATGGCTATCTCTAGAAGGCTGCAGACTCCAACTCTGCCGGTTTTTGAGGCCGTTGTGTTAATTAGAGCACATGCCGATTACAAATGCATCGCACTGCCACGACTTTAAAAAGGTCCAGAACTGCTACCGCTGCTGCATGTCCTGACCTAGAGACCAACTCTGGCACACCCAGAAGTTCGGTATTTCCATCAACTAGAGAAGAAAATCAGGACTGGCAATCTGTCCACTTTGCCCATGTCTACTCCAGTGATGTCAGGCAACAGCTTTGAATCCCAGTGCATGACAGATTTTCAGGCTCGAAAGTCATCCGTGGTTTGTTCGACAGTTTCACAGCGAAAACATCTTTATTCTGCATGTTTTATATCTTTTTCACACTGGAAGCTTTATTCACATATACAATAAGGCTACATGTTTGTAGATTCTACTATTTAAGAGCTTTCTAAAGGTACTGCGCATGTTATTATGGGATCAAAGTGTGATCCTACGAAAATTGTCAAACTCAGAAATGTCACGTGTAAAATAAGAGAAATTGCACTAATTCTATGAGCCTTGGGGGACCCCTAAATATTTTTTAAATGTCAAAATATTTGGAAGGTGCTATTATCGGACCATAAAGAAACTTTTTAGAGGGACTGCGTTAAAAGTTTCATCAATTATATTTTTTCAATGCTGTCATGGGACACTCTAATATATATATATATATATTTTATATATATATATATATATGTATCATATCATATCATAGAATAGCATATCACATCACATCAGGTCATATCATTCTATACAATAATATATTGCATTACATAATTTACATTACATGGCATTGTTACATGGTTTTAGGTTCGGACGGCTGTTGCTGCTTCTTCCGTTGTTGCGAGTCGTTCCACAGGAAAGGATTGAGAATCTTTTCTTTCGCAGAACCATTGGAAACACTCCGATGGAAAAGCTCCTCTGCGACATGTACAAGAGCTAAACACCCCCTTCCAACACCCTCGCTCCATCCGCCCCATACATTCCACCCCAGACATTGTGTACAATAGAACGTCAATTTTTGTGTTCATGCAACTCTGACAGTCCATGCTAAATATATGTCTCGGTTCTTCGTCATCGTTAAAACGCGTAACGAGCAATCATGACGTCACAAGATCGTCGTCGTCGTCATTAAACTCGTCACGTGAAGTCATGACGTCACCGGAACTTCGTCGTCGTCAGTAAAACGCGTCACGTGTAATCGTGACGTATTCGGAACTGACGTCGTTATAAATATTAGCGTGTCGTGAATAATTTTGTTTAATTACTAGAACTGATTACTTTGCGATTAAAGAAAGTCTAACTGTGGTGGAGGCCCCTTAGTACGCCGCATGCAGGCCAGGCGCGGATGATCAGTGGCGGCGCCAAGGGGGCTAGGGGGTGCTTAGCCCCCATAACTGCGGTTCAGCCCCCAAAAAAGAAAGGTTTTTAAGCAAAAAAAAGGTCGTCGCATCCCAATGGGAATAACTTACCATGGCTTTTTGAGCTTTAGCCCCCAAACCTGAAATCCTGGCGCCGCCACTGCGGATGATGCCTGAAAGTCTGCACTTAGGCTATAGGCTCACGAATCACGACTCGCGAAACACGACGCGTAGCCTAAACTCCAGCATATCCCAAAAACAAAGCTGTAATTGAAGCTTGGGTAATCTATCGTGTTAGCGTTCTAAATTATTCGCCCATTGTGGCATTATTATTTTTCATCAATCCAATTTCTCCTTTGGCAAGAATCCTTTTAATTAATAAAGCTTCTATTTAAGCAAGATGTATTTTTCATCAATCTAACTTCTATTTAAAGAACAATTATTTTTCATCAATCCAACTTCTATGTAAGCAAGAATCTCTTCATTAATCTCGATTCTATTTAAGCAAAAATTATTCATCAATCCGACTTCTATTTATAAAGAATTCCTCTCGTCAATCCAACTTGTATTCCAACGACGCAAAAACGGTAACCCATACAGTGGCGAATAACTGAGAACGCTAAAACGATAGATTATTGAAGCTAGAACTAGTAGCTACGCTACTTTATTTTAATCTGCTCTTTCAGGTAAAGTTTCTAACTTTTCTATGTCACTCATAATCACTGACCTTTTAAGTTTTAACTGTTTCTTAGTTTTAGATAATTTTTAAAAACTGTGTCTGTGCGCACTGCTGGAATATTTCATAATCTAGTATTATGAAACACAAGTAAAAAATTCTTGCATCTGTGGTGGAGGTCCCTATGTTCCTGAGTGGCCGAGTGGGTTGGTAGCCCGCTCTCCACGTCGGCGGCCCGGGTTCGATTCCCCGTCGGTCGGTTCATCAGAGATTAATTTCTCGGATCTTTACTGCGGGTGGCTCGGTCGCAATATAAACGTGGAGTACAATACAATAAAATACAACACAACACAATACAGCTGGGGCGCGGTGGTGTAGGGGTATGTTCGGTGCCTTGCAGCTGGAGGGTTGCGGGTTCGAATCCACCTCTAAGCCGCCGCGTAGGGACCCTGGGCAAGTCCTTCACTCGCAATTGCTCATGCGCTTCGGCGTGAAACTCCGATTCAGCGTTCGCGCAGTAGTCGGGAGCGCCTCTGAATGGGCAATCTGGTAGGGGCGCTATAACAAGTGTTCAAATACAATACAAATACAATATGTGGCGGAGGCCCCTGTGCACTGGGCCACTGGCACATAGTGCACATGCCTAAATCCAGGCCTGGCGAGCACTGAAGTACAAAATTCAAGACGTTCGAGGTGACCAAGTCGTCACCTTACCAATCGCTAGATGGCGATAATAGCGCTTTGCTTTTAACTTATTATACACTCTAATAATTAAATATTTGCAATAGAATACAACTGAATATGCAATCTATTAAATGATAAAGGCCTGTCTGCATTTTCGCCGATCCCAGGAGAGTACAGCATATATTATAGGAAAAATCAGGGTAATTACTCGTTTTAGCATTCTAAATTATTTTATATACATGGCATTTTTAATAGCAATGTCGATAGAGATCCTGAGTGGCCGAGTGGGTTGGTTGCTCGCTCGTCACGCCGGCGCCCCGGGTTCGCTTCCCGGTCGGGTCGGTTTATCAGAGATTAATTTTCGGATCTTTACTGCGGGTCCGGTCGCAATTTAAACGTGGAGTACGAGGTTGCTTTCTGCCTCCGACACTAATCATCTTCGATACGAAAAGGTGTCGTTAAGCCGAAACAATTTTTAGCAATGTCGATATGACGGCGTCGTTAAATAAACGATATTAAGTAAGCAATGTCCAGGATAACTGTCATCAATCCAACTTCTATTTAAGCAAGAATTATTTTTCATTAGTCCATCTTCTATTTACGCAAGAATTATTTTTAATCAATCCAACTTCTATTTAAAATTACCATAATATGGGCGAATATTTTAGAACGCTATAAAACGAGAAATTGCCCTTAGTCCGATAATAGTTGCTGCACTCTCGTGGGATCGGCGCAAATGCGGCCTGCTAACCAAAACTATAAGCCTACAACACAGCCGTAAAACTTTCGAAGTTGAACAGAAAGTTTATGGTTAGGCGATTGGTCCAATCTTCTCAGAAAGGAAGTACTCGAGAAATTCTGACAAAGGATCTAAATTTACATTGTGGAGTCAAAGGTTCAAAGCGATTGAGGTCTGGAAGACATCATGAGGTCTCCTAGAGGCCATTGTGATTATTAAGCATGGCATAATTAAAACGGCGCCGTTTTTATTATATGAGAGTCGCGAAGGGGTAACAATCGAAATTTAGTACCCTTACTAGATCAAAGCCACTTCCCTGATGACTTATAATGTCCAGATCAGGAAACGAAGATGTCTGTCTGTGTATGTCTGTCTGTCTCTCGGTGTCTGTCTGTCTGTCTGTCTGTCTGTCTGTCTGTGTCTATCTTAAATCTGTCTGTCTGTCTGTCTGTCTGTCTGTCTGTCTGTCTGTCTGTCTGTCTGGTCTGTCTGTCTGTCTGTCTGTCCGTCTGTCTGTCTGTCTGTCTGTCTCTTTATCATTTAACTTAGATGGACGTCCACTACTAAAGAGCGAGTTTGGATACAGAAGAATGCTTTAGTCGCAGAAGCACGCTGTTGAAACAGATAGTGCCACCTACCGAATAAGGCGCAAACAAGAAAGAAAGCCTGTGATGTACATTGTACAAGCTATCATTGACAACCGCATATAGCTATAACATAGAAAAATAAGTAAAATAGGTACAAAGGAGAATTGCACGCATAAAACACAGCGGCTTCTGCTCTGCCTCCTCTCTTTGGAATCTCTGGCAATCGGACTCGGAACTCCACTGGACATCTAAGGACAACCCTTCTGACAAGACACAGCGCTCATGATTAAGACCCTGTGCTTGGCTTTAGAGAGTAGCGCTTTAGAAGATTTAGGCCTACGATTGCGATAATGATTATTGTTTACTGTCTACACGATCACTCAAAAAACTTGGTAACAGGGCATTTGCTGAATGGAACAAACTCCCTGTCTTTATCCGCAAATCCTCAACATTATCGATTTTCAAAACTAACCTTGAAAAGCATACCTGTTTAAGATTTACTATGATTGATTTTTTCTGTTACGCGCTTTTGTGCAAGATTCCAATTTTGTTTAGGCGCGCTATAAAAGACAGTCTAATAATAATAATAATAATATCGAAGCTCTTGATCTTCTGATTTTAGAAAATTTTAGTTATCTAACCAGTTGCCTTCGTTGTTCAATTCAGCTTCACACTTTTCTTATCCTTTTAGAAACAGGACCGGGTTTAGACAATTGCCCGGAGCGCCACAATTGGTGGGAACCATTTTAATAAAAATTGTGTTTTATGTTTTCTTCTTATTCACTTATTTTTGAGTGATTATATTCAATTGGGGTCGGGGACGCCAATAATGTATACTTAGTCCGAAGTGACACTGATACTAACTTGCTAAGGCGATTATATTCAACATTTATTCAGTGACTATATTTTTGAGTGACTTTATTCAACATTTTTCATTGATTATTTTCAAAAAATTTTCAATGATTTTATTTAGCAGTTTTCCGGCTTTTAAACCTTTTCAGTGCTTATATTCAGCATTTCGCCAGTGGCAATATACAACAGTCTTTCAGTTATCAATCTAATCATATTCAACATTTTATTAGTGAGTATATTCAATTGGGGTCTGGAACGCCATTATGTATACTTTGTCCGAAGTGACATTGAGACTAAGGCGGGGTTCTGTTTAGAAACATTAAATTTTCTAAACAGCTTGAAGAACCCGTTAAAAGCACGAAATCTGAGCTTTGTCTCCAGACACTGAACCCAACAGATGACAAAAAGTCACACGGAGCTAGAATTCTAAGCCAGAGAAAATGACACCAGAGGGCAGATATGAATCAGAAAGAACTCTCCAGATAATGCAGTCCAGAACAGTACTGCAAAGCGCCTGGTGATCAGTTAAGCTCTGAGTGGTCTTGTCTAGCTGTGAATTAGCCAAGGAATTAACGACATACATTAACACTGACCGCGGGTAACCGCCGACTTCCCTCTCGCCCATCATCACCCCAGGGACGACGCTGGCGGCTCCTCACACCAGAACCCCCGATTTTAATTAAAATCTCCGGCAATAACTAACCTCTACCGCGGCGGAGGACTGGGTCTTTCCACGCACCGGTGTACGCAGCGTGTTATTTTAAGATCTGCTGTACCACCACCACCGCAACCGCCTACGGACCAACTACTAGCGTAGCAGGCACCATAACCGGAGCCCAGGCCAGCGGTCGGGGCAGGCAGGCTGCAGCGAGGCCACGGCTGGGAGAGAGAGGCCCTCCTGCGGCTCTGTTGGAGTGAGCCTTCTGCAGGACGATAAAGGGAAACTAAACGGAGCTGGAAATTGAGTAAATCAAGAGGATTTTATACACGATGAAATCTTTGATTTGGCGGCTGTTCTTTTGTTTCTTCTTCTTGGCCGTGATCGTCGTCTGCGGTAAGCGAACTGTCTATTGTCTCGGTTTTGTTGTTTGGGTTGTTTGGTACTGTTGGAGGTTTTGTTTACCCGTGTCTTGGGTGAGCGGTTCTCTAGGTGAGCGCAATATCGACACAACAGCTATCACCACCTGCCTCACATTGCCCAGCCTCAAAGAGGCGAGTACGTTCCGCCGGATTCCTCTGTCTCTCTGTCGTCACTCTTACACCTCTGTCTGTCTGTCTCTTTCTGTATCTCTCTGTATCTTTCTGTCTCTGTCTTTCTATATCTATGTATCTCTTTCTCTGTCTCTATGTCTCTGTCTCTCTGTCTCTCTGTCTATCTCTCTCTCTCTCTGTCTGTCTCTTCTCTCTCTCTCTCTCTCTCTCTCTCTCTCTCCTTCTCTACGTGCCATTTGTTGTCCTTCGTCACTAACCAGAGCGCTCATTCACGTAGCCTCGCATAGTACAAGTGCCCGGTTAAAAGACCGCGAGCACGTTAGTCAGTGCAGCGCCAGGTAGGTTCAGATGTATGTTATCAACTGGCTTCGTTATAAAACTTTGCATGTGAAAGAGTTCACAAATAAACTGTCAAGGGAATGATCAGGCGGCGAGGGAGAAGTCTAGTCACCCGAACACATCTGCCGAGGTTAGGGAAGTGAGGGCGCTAACTCTACATATGGCAGATTCTCAATGTGGGTTTAAGGGGTAAGTTCAACTTAGGATCATTGCTTACACGGTGACCAGAAGCTAAGGCATACTTTACAGTAGGGTTGTTAAAATCGGTTTTTTTGGCAATCCGAATTTCGGTTTTAGAAATCCGATTTTAAACCGAATTTCGTTTTTCATTGGCCTTCATAGAAAATTTAATATATTATTATATAACGCAAGTTATTTTATATATTAGGTACCGTAACGTACGTTAAATAAACACCTTCTTATCTTCCGGCTATATTCGATGAAAACAATCGTAAACACTAAAGAAATGCATGAATTAATTCTTTCTGGCATTTCTTGAAATTTTCACTACAAAAATGATTTTTAAAAAAATTCGAATTTCGTTTTGTCAATATTAAAAACCGAATTTCGTTTTCAAAACCGGTAATTCGGATTTCCGAATTTCGTTTAACATCCCTATACTTTACAGACACACGCTGTTCGACCTCTGTCTCCGAGAGATCCGTTTTTGAATTACACCACGACCGACGCACAGTCTTTCACGTTTTGTCAACTTCCTCGAAATAAACAATTATTCGAAACGATGAACACTGCTAAAATGCTTTAGCCTAATTTTTTCTATCATATTTGCCACTGTATTACTGAATGACAGACTGACTGACTTACTGACTTACTGCTTGCTGACTGCCTGATTGTCTGACTGACTGACCAACCGACTGAACGACAGACTGCCTGTCTGCCTGATTGACTTACTGGCTGACTGTCTGCCTGCTTGTCTGACTGACTGCCTGACTGTCTGACTGCAGCTGCGTACGCTATCCATCATATAGCTGTCTACCTGACTGACGCCTTTTGTATTGAGCTAGTAACCCAGTTACCCAGCCTGACCCAGCCTCCTCCCCTATTCTCGACCCAACCTCCCCATTCTCGACCCACCCTCCTCCATTCTCGACCCAACCTCCCCCATTCTCGACCCAGCCTCCCCTATTCCCTACCCAGTCTCTTCTATTCTTAACCCAGCCTCCCCCATTTTTACCCAGCCTCCACAAACCGTTTGTTTTGATTGAGCGCCTGTGAACATAAACTGGTTCCCACGACTATGTTTTTTTGCTTTCGGGCTCTGAAAATATCCGGGGGACTAGCATCACAAAATGTCCTGAACTGTTTATCTTCGCCAACAGTTGGTGCCACAGGTCTTATGGCGTCTCAAGTCCCTCCACTGTCTGTCCAATGGATTTCTATCTCAGAATCTGGATCTGATTACAGGCGATCTCGTCCTCAAGTAAACCCGCCTTGGTAATCATTCAGAGGATTTATATAGCGCCCCTCAAGATAACCTACTCAGAGGCAATCCCAGCCCAACTCCGCCGATAAAGAAAAGTTTTCAGATTCTTGTAAAAGGTGTATGCAGAGTCTCTAGTTAAAACAACATGCAGATATGAAGGAAGATTATTTCACGTGGTTGGCTCAACCACTGAGAAGGCACGACGTTGAGTCTTTGAAGTGCGTGCAAAGGGAGCAAAAAGTTCACCTCTGCCTCCTCTATAATTATGGTCTCTCTGGCAACGAGACTCAGATGTTCACTAGACATACCTGGACAACCTTTCTGACACGACGCAGCGCTCGTGAATAAGCTGGAGCCCTGCGCTTAGCTTTCGAGTAGCGCTTTAGAAGTTTGGAGTTTACGATTTCGATTATGACTACTACTATTGGCTGATACCTTATGCGTTTTGATTGCGAAGCTATACTAGAGAAGTTTCGAAATTAGATTAAAATCATTAAATCACACTTGATATGATTATATTAGAGTACATTTCATAAATACAATGCCACTGTACTAGATATTGCCCTCCGTCCAAAGTCAAGAAATGCACACTACCATAGTCACCATACGACAGAACATCGATGGAGCTGAACAACTCTTGTTGTAAGACTCGGCCAAAGTTCCGACACAGTAACCGACTCAGTGGAGTATCGAACCCGTACTATCCGAGTTACAGGCCGAGCGCTGTAACCAATCGGCCACCGTTCCCACAAAACTCTGCTAAAACAAAACTCACCTTTATTGCATTTGTGATTGTAATAACAGATTTATATATAGCACCTCTAGAGAGACGACTGGGCAGAGGCGATACCGACATAACGAAGGAAAGCCGTGATAGAACAGACTGTTTTTCAAGCTCTTACGGAACAGAGGCAAAGAAAGACCAAGGAGCTCATGTTGTATGGTGCTTGACAAGAATGACTCATCGTATACCACACATACACAGACAAACACAAACACACACAAACACACTTGTGCCAGTTAATAATAATTAATAATTAATAATCAACTGGGTTGATTGAACTTATGGCCCGTAACGTTTTCTGCTAAGCAATTTAACTGTTGATGGATACCCGAGTATCGAGTATTCTGTGACACGCTTGACATGGCTTTGATTTAGCAACTGGTAACTGAAACCGTTTCAAGAACATCTGATGCATGTGTGTGTATGTATGTGTGTATGTATGACATGTGTGTGTATGTATGTTTGCATGCGTGTTTGTTTATGTATGTATTTGTGTGTATGTATGTGTGTATATGGCCCGTATGTATGTATGTGTGTGCATGTGTGTGTGTGTTTATGTAGGTATGTGCGTGTGTGTAATGTAATGTAATGTAATGTATTAAAACATTTATAAAGCGCCACTTAAGAGTCACTCAGAAGCGCTCAACACTGGCCATTAAACAGCTGAAAAATGCGTCTTTAAGAGTTTGGAGAAAACCATAATATTATAGCCGAGTGCGGCACGCACAGACGGCGGAAAGAGCGTTCCAGATCCGTGGCGCCGCAATCGAGAAGTCCTGACGAGTGTGTGTGTGTGTGTGTGTATATGTGTATGTGTGTGTTTATGTATGTATGCGTGTATGTATGTGTGTGTATATGTGTACGTTTATGTATGTATGTGTGTAAGTATCTGCGTGTATGTGTGAGTATGTATGTGCAGGTGTGTATGCTTGGTCATGCACTCTATGACTCTATTCAAGTCGCTTCTGGCCAGAGTAAAACATCTAAGACATCTTGATAAAACGTCTCTCAACCATATCATACACCATATGATAAGATGTCTACCAAACTTTGTAAACTTATCTGATATGTTATAAAAACATCTTTAAAGTACTAAAAACCTTCTGACGATATTTTGAAACAGTCTCAGCCATTATATAGTCTCTTTCAACTGTCATTTCACATCTTTTAAATACGGTAGGACATTTTTAAAGTATATTGTAGAACACATATGAAATGCTACAAAACATATTTAAAATGTTAAAATTATATTAAGAATATTCTAAAACATCCGGTCTGCGACTTATAACTGTTCCTGCAACAGTTACCAGAGTAAAAGTCACAACAGAACTGCCAGATGGAAAATTGTCTCGAATGTAGAGGTCGTTTATTATCAAGTTGTAATTAGTCAGAAATTATAATGGTTGATTCTATCTTATGTCATTTCTGCTTAAAACTTTACATGAAAACTAGAAGCAGTTCTATTTGTCGCAAGTTACATCTGAAAGATGCAAATTTGTAATTAATTTGATCAGGCTGCAAGTAAAGGCTCGAAGGGAATGAATGCCACCTATTTACAAGATCAAATCTAATATACAATACAATACAACTGATCTTTGATATCACCCATCTTACTACGGTTGCCCCAAGCTCAGATGTGCATACGCCTCGGCGGCGCTGACGCAATTATAATGCCGAGCAACAAAATGTGCGCGAAGGACTTGCTCAAGGTCCCTACGCGGCGGCTTGAGGTGGATTCGAACCTGCGACCCCCCGGCTGCCAGGCACCGAACATACCCCTACGCCACCGCGCCCCACAATCCACAATATAAGCCAGTACAATCTACTTCAATGTAATCTAGTCCAATCTAATCCAATGACCTTTTATGATCCCGTTATCATGATACTAAATTTTCAGCTTCAAGGTGACGCCAAAGAACTTTCTCCACGGGGTTTGCATGAGCCTCAGTCTAGTTACGCCCTATATCCCGCTATCTCTTTACCTCAGTCTCAATTACTGGTCTCATTGGGGTTACTTCCCATTACCTCGATATCTCTTTGCCTCAACTGTGTCTGCATGGGTCTCAGTTGGGTTACGCCCTATATCTCGCTGTTGCTCTGCTACATCTTCAAGCCCTGTAATATTCTTCCCTGTGTATGTAAATGTAATTAAGTGATAAGTCATCGGTGATTAGGATTTGCTTGAAAATGTAGAACCTTAAATTCGAATGCAGATGTTATACGTCTAAACAGAGCATGAAGGATTGATTGTATGAATCCTCTCAGATTTCCATTTTGTAATTTCTACTTCTCTTGCTCTCTCTTTCTCTCTGTGTCTCTGTCTGTCTGACTCTGTGTCTCTGTCTTTCTCTGTCTTTGTCTCTGTGTCTGTCTGTGTCTGTCTGTCTGTTTTTCTGTCCCTGTCTGTCTCTCTCTGTCCCTGTCTGTCTGTCTCTCTCTGTCTCTCTGTCTCTCACTGTCTCTTTCTCTCGTTATTTCTTTTCCTCTAGGCTGATCTCGTTTCCTAACTTGAAAGATTATTTTTACTCGGGGAAAAGAAGATGACGGAGCAGTAACGCATACCAGAGTAAGAGGAGGAGGAAGAAGAGGAGGGAGAAGAGGAGGAAGACGACGACGAAGAGGAGGAGCAGGACAAAGAAGAGGAGGACGAACAGGAGGAAGAGGACAAAGAGGAAGACGAGGGGAGGACGACGAGAAGGAGGAGGAAGAGCAGGAGAATGAAAGAAGACGACGAGCAGTCCTTTAAGCTATCCCTGAGATAAGAAGCATTAGCGACTTCATATTCTTAGTCTCGGCATATAAGGGCGGGTGGCCAGTCCTCTCCCTCGCCGTCTCATCTTCCCATCGACAGTATACTGTCAGTGTACTCATTACAGATGAGTTGGAGAGGTAGCACAGGAGGAGCAGAAATCTAGAAGCAAATATCTGCTCTTTCGGGGATTTGAACCCACGACCTCTCGATTAACAGTCTAGCTCGCTAACCACTACACCATCGAGCGCGGTAATGATGATAATTACTATTGTGAGAACAGCGACGACGACGATGATGATGATGACGACAACAACAACGATGATGACTCGAACAAGAATTGCAGCCTGTGACTATGATCATCATCATCATCATCATCATCATCATCCGTTCCTGGCATCAGCCATTTGGCGGCGTTGGGTACGAATAAATGTCCCCGGTCGTTTGCCACGATAGAGCATCAAAAATAGATGTTGATAGTTTCTAAGACCAGAGTACAGAGAGACTGAGAATAGTTCCATTAACAGCGAGATCAGCAGAAAAAGTTCACAGTCACCTCATAATAGTCAACAGATATTGCTCCACTGACCTCTCTCCGTCTCTCTGTCTCTCTGTATCTGTGTCTTTCTCTGTCTGTCTCTCTTTCGTTATATATAGTCAGTAGATGTCGGTCCTTCCCTGACCTCTGACCTGCTTCCTCTGCCAGCGTCCTGGCCTCCCTATCAGTTAGACTGTTAGACGTAATCGGAAGCAGGGCGTCAGACTAGCAGGGCGGAAGGGAGGATGCTACTTTCCCTTCTGTGATGCAGATGACACGCTAAAATGATATGACTGCTGATGCTGAGCCTGATGCAGAGGAAGAGGAGGAGGAGGAGGAAGAGGAGGAGGAGGAGAGGAGGAGGAGAAGGCTAGGATGCGTTTAGTTTTGGAGATAATGATGATAGACCTGGTTCGTGCAATTTCGAATATAATGGAATAATTGAGTGGCTTCCACCTATGATATCGTCGCTATGAGATTTATGTTGACTCAATTCGATTGCCTGAAATTTGTTTATCGTTTATCATAGCCATCACTCTCTGTTCACTTGCCGATAGCATTTATCGTCGTCGTCATCATAATCGTCGTCGTCGTTATCATCATCATTGTCGTATTTATCGTGTTGCGCTTGTCGTAGGCCTATAGGCACAAAGATGCGCTGAGCGCTTCTGAACTGTTCACCCTACTAGAGGCGCTTTACAAATGCTTAAATACAATACAATTATACATAACAATACAATTTGTCGTCATCATCATTTCTCAGTCATCGTCATCATCATCTTAGTCGTTGTCATCATCATTATCATCATAATCAGTTTCTGACACCTTGTATTTGAAAGAAATTGCCGAAAATAATTGTGAGCCATTAATTTCTGTCGTAATTTTGTCAAACATTGTGATTTCTAAACTCGCTATGCATTCGTTCATGGTTGTCTCATATATTTTATATAATTTAAGTCGGTCAGTCAGGTCAGTCAGTCAGTCAGAAGCCATCTGTCACTGAATATGATGATGACCAAGGTCTTATTATTATATCATTGTTATTATTAGCATTGTTATTTGGTATTATTATTATAACTATTACTATAAATGATCATTATCATAACTGCTGTTATCTTATATTATATCGATTATATACTGACCGACTGACTTACTGACTGACTGAATGACTGACTGACTGGCTAGCTAAATGACTTACTGAATGGTGACTGACTGATGACTGATTGATTGACTTGACTGGACTGACTGGCTGGCTGGCTGGCTGGCTGGCTGACTGACTGACCGACCGACCGACCGACCGACCGACCGACCGACCGACCGACCGACCGACCGACTGACTGAATGACTGACTGACTGACTGACTGACTTGACTGACTGACGACTGCGAAGTCAAATTTAATGAGAATTTGTCTTGAGTGATCTGGTAGTTTAATTGTTGTCGTTAGTGTATTTTTATTGTAACTCGAGCGATAAGCTCTGTGTTCATAAAACCACAGTTTAAGTTACAGCAGCTTATAAATTTTTACAGCTCGGGCTGGAGCTGGGAGCGCTTCTGAGCAGTTACTTGAAGGGGCGCCATATAGATTTTGAATGAATTAATAACATTATACAATACAATATTCGTTTATTGACTAAGAAGGTTGACACAAACGCAACTGGCGTCAAAGCATTTAAAATCTTATAACGGATTGATATTATTGAAGCTAAGAATTGAGAACGCATATCGAGGGTGAAGCACAGTATCTGGGCATCAAAGGGACTTGTCTGGGACGCCCGGTGGGAGAGCTAGAAGGTGACAGTGGGTGATACGGCCGGAGACTGCGAGAGGTATACAGACATAGTTTAGGTGCAACAGGCAGAAATAAGTGCAAACAGATGTATGGGAACAGATGTGGTGTGCTAACTCGATCTCCAAGGAAAGCCTTGGCTTCAACTTATATATATTACCTATATGTAGATCTATGCATCCATACGGCTTATAAATCCATAAACGTTTCCTTCGTGTAACCTATTCTTGCTTGTGTATATTGTTTTATCTTTGTGTTTGCAGATATACGGCCAGTCCCAGCAAAAGTAAGTTGCTACAGATCATCTGAAAATCTCCAGGCATTTTGTGTGTATGGTATGCCTGCTGAGAGAGAGAGAGAGAGAGAGAGAGAGAGAGAGAGAGAGAGAGAGAGAGAGAGAGAGAGAGAGAGAGAGAGAGAGACAGACAGACAGACAGATAGATAGACAGACAGACAGACAGACAGACAGACAGACAGAGACAGAAGACACAAAACAGACATTTGGACAGACACGTAGATTGAGTGGTGACAGAGCCAGACACCAGACAGAGAGAGAGAGCGGCAGAGTTTTTGTCAGACAGAGAGACAGAGACTGACAGAGTTTGGACAGACAGACAGAGACAGAGACAGAGACACAGACACAGAGACACAGAGAGAGAAGAGACAGAGACACAGAGAGAGAGAGAGAGAGAGAGAGAGAGAGAGAGAGAGACAGAGAGAACAGAGACAGAGACAGAGAGACAGAGAGACTAACAGATAGAGAAAGACAGAAAAAGACTCTTAGACAGACACGTAGATTGAGTGGTGATTCTGTGCCATCCAGTTGACTAGCGGCAAGTTTTTGTCAGACTGAACGACTTGTTGGCTGGTTAACTGACTGACTGGCTTGTTGACTGGATAACTGATTGACTTACTGACTGACTGGCTTGCTGACTGGATAATTGACTGACTTACTGAATGACTGGATAACTGATTGAATGAGTGACTGGCCCTTTTCAAAGGGGTAATATTGTAAATGGTGAAGTTTGAGGTTGATAATTATTCATTCATTCATTGTCCGACATTTATATAGCGCCCCTTCAAGGAAACTCAGAGGCGCTCCCAGCCCAGTCGCGGCTAAACGAGGCATCAAGGGCAGCTTAAGTCCAGGTTGAGGGAATGTACGACAAAGTTGAGCATATTCAGAGTTGCAGTTGATGGCGTGCAAACAAAGGTTGAATTCAGGGACAAATTGGTGGTGGTTGTGAGTTGTGACCCAAGCAACAGGGTCAAAATGTGCTAGATGAAATATGTCTGCTTGGTAAATCCACACTAAGATAACATCTATGTAGTTAAGAACCTTTTTGCATTTGCAGATCTGCCCTCTCTCGTGTGCAAACTTTTGATCCGCTACCCCCTGTGAACTAGTACGTAGAAGAAGAGAAGAGTAGTCCCTTAAGCTAACCTGAGAGTCAGTATGAAGTGTTGGTGACTTCATCTTCTTAGCCTCGGCACATGAGGGCGGGTGGCCAGTCCTCTCCCTCACCATCTCATCTGACCACCAACAATGTACAGTCAGTGTGCTCATTATGGCTGAATTGGCTAGGGGCGCAGGTGGTCGCTTTAACTGAAGTGGAAATCATTAACCATTTAGATAAGTCATACATTGTCAATTGATTGAAAACCACCTGCTGTGCTTTTAATTTGAACTTTGGTGAATTTTGGTAGGATGTTGTACAATTGGGGAGTGTTCATTCAGCCATCAATGTACTGAATGATGACGAAAGAAGATATGTTATTACGTTGGACTTCCAAGGACCAAGTACCTCGGAGCTAGTAAGTTATCTGCGATGTCCACCTATCTGCATCTGTAACAATCTCAACATCAATGTGTTGCATTAACTATTGACACTTCCAAAGTATACCGGCAGATCTGACACTGGGGGTATCATCAGATTTAACACTAGCGATAACTGAATATTCTATTTACGAATTTATAAAGCGCCTCTCACAGTACAGCATAATCAGAAGCGTTTCAGAAAATAGAAAAGTCATAAGAGAACGGACAGAAACAGTAGTGCTCCCAGATAAGATCACAGCACGAGTTATAGCAGGAAGGTCATTCGAATATATTATCAGCAGTTCCAATATCATAAACGTGCCAATAGTATCAACAGTGCCAATATTTTAGAGCTCCATTATCATTAAGAGTGTCAATATTATAAGCAGTTCCAATATTATTAACAGTTCCAATTTCTATTATTTAGGATATGACGTTCTACTCTTCGTTACGGGAATCTGTGGCTTCAGCGATGAACAAAATGTTGGATTCATCAACTGCAGAAGGTCACCGTGTACGACCAGGAAGACTAGAAGGAAGTGGAAGAAGCAAATGGGAATACACGATGGAAGATGTCGACGTCGTTGGAGTCTCTCCAGTTCCAGCTACGGATGCCAACATCAGGATTACACTGCGGGTGTACAGAAAGGGTATAGGATGAATCGGATGATTACTCGATTAACCTAAATGCTTTTCGTTATTATTATCTGTTTCTATAACTCCCTTGGTGGATTGATTCATAGATTGCGAGGCTCTCCATTCGTCCGTCCGATCATCCATCTATCCATCCATCCTCTCCCTCCCTCTCCATCTGTCTAATCCATCTTCTCATTCATCAATCCATTCCTTCATCCACCAATCCACCAATAAATCCATCCATCAATCCCTCCGTCCATCAATCCCTCGATTTCTCCATCCATCCATCAATCCATCCATTCATCCATATATCCATCCATCCATCCATTCCTCCTTCCTTCCCTCCATCCATCATTCAACCCTACCCAACCCTCACTCCTGAATCCATCCATCCCTCATCCATCCATCCATCTATCTATTCCTCCAACCATCTTCAACCCATCTCCTTTCTTCACCCATACGTTTCCATTCTAATCTCCTATACCCTTCCTTCCACCTCCACTCCACTTGGAGATATAAGCAAACCAATCCTGTGCAACCATACCCCGGATTCTCCAATCATAAATCGGAATTAACTACTGTTGTGTTTCTATTCTCGCCCGCTAGGTGGCCACCTGTCGTCCGCTGATGACGTCAGAGACGCTATATGGAGAGGAGAGAAGTCGATTTCTAGCGCAGTGAGTTCAGCTCAAGTGGCACAACAGCCGAAATAACACCTGTCTATTCTCACCTGGAAGGTCTTGAATTGGCCACTTGTAATACATCACTTGCAGCCAAACCAAACACCACCAGCACTAAAACACAACCACCTCACCACCCCCTAAATTACACCACGAGTACCACCACAAACAGAACACAAATGGTAGTAATACCAAATTGTTCACTTGATATATTCAGTGGCAAATGATCTGAAACATTGGTTAGATGGTAAAAGTGGCTGCAAAGAGTTGGTGCAGGAGGCCACATGTGGACAGCAAGGAATTAATACCAGCTGTGTAAAGAATGTACAGTAAAGGGCCCAACATTGAGCCCTGTGGTACACCAAAGGGGGCTGGAAAACAAACGGGACATACAGACACCTACAACCACACAGTATATATATTATATATATTATATATATATATTCAGTAGCAAATGGATATATATATAAAAATATGATATCATATATATATCCATTTTTTTGCTACTGCCCACAGGTCTTTCTCTGTCGGATTAGATGCAGACTATTATATAGATCATCCTAAAACACTTAGCTCCAGCTCATATATCTTTCCAGCCTTGATTCAGACGATGCCTGTCATCTTCCCTTCAGGTAGGAAGACCTCTGCTGTTCTTGTCCCACGGACACTCCGATAGGAGAGGCCGACGATTGCCCAGGGCCGATGACGCCACCACCGATGACGGCAAAGCCGATGGTGAGGGCAGCGCGACGAAATCCAACAACGTCTGGGAAGCTCATCGTTGGCTCTTCATCGCCATCCTCATCTTCATCGGGTTCAGCATCGTTCTTACCATCCTCTGCTGTATCTGTCTCCGGTGCCGCAGAAAGTCGTCCGCACGAAACAAGGTAGGCTACGCAGCTCTATGCAAAACGCTACATCACAACGTTACAGCATGCCAGAGCGATCCTTAACCGCGCGGAGCACCTGCGCAGAGCTAGTTCGGGAAAATGTCCCTACTGTGGAGGATGTCCCTACTGTGGAGGATACCCATTTACTTCTGTTTCTTCTTCTCCCTCTCTTGTATTTTGAAAAGGTTCTCTTGCTGGTTAGAATTATCATATGCTTGCTGCTCCTCGTTAGCTGCCGGGAATAAAAGCAATTGCATTTTATCGTTTTATATTATTAACGGGATTGCGCTTGGCATCAGTAGCAATTAGCAAACCTGTTTTCATATTATTCACAAGACTGCACTAGGTCCCAATTACCAAACCTGTTTTCATATTATTCACAAGACTGCACTAGGTCCCAATTAGCAAACCTGTTTTCATATTATTCACAAGACTGCACTAGGTCCCAATTACCAAACCTGTTTTCATATTATTCACAAGACTGCACTAGGTCCCAATTACCAAACCTGTTTTCATATTATTCACAAGACTGCACTAGGTCCCAATTAGCAAACCTGTTTTCATATTATTCACAAGACTGCACTAGGTCCCAATTAGCAAACCTGTTTTCATATTATTCACAAGACTGCACTAGGTCCCAATTACCAAACCTGTTTTCATATTATTCACAAGACTGCACTAGGTCCCAATTAGCAAACCTGTTTTCATATTATTCACAAGACTGCACTAGGTCCCAATTAGCAAACCTGTTTTCATATTATTCACAAGACTGCACTAGGTCCCAATTACCAAACCTGTTTTCATATTATTCACAAGACTGCACTAGGTCCCAATTACCAAACCTGTTTTCATATTATTGCACTAGGTCCCAATTAGCAAACCTGTTTTCATATTATTCACAAGACTGCACTAGGTCCCAATTACCAAACCTGTTTTCATATTATTCACAAGATTGCTGTTTTCATATTATTCACAAGACTGCACTAGGTCCCAATTAGCAAACCTGTTTTCATATTATTCACAAGACTGCCCTAGGTCCCAATTAGAACACCTGTTTTCATATTATTCACAAGATTGCGCTGGGCCCTGAATGCAATTACCAATATCTTTTTATAGTAGTATTTAAGTCTTTTATTTAATTAGATTTCTCGTGAACCAAACTAAAAAATCGTTGATACTCGGACAGTTGGCGAACAATGTATAATTTATTCTGTCTCACGCGCCGCTCTTTGATGTTTCAGGCTAAAGAAGAGATCAAAGAGGAGCCAACTCAGGTGGTCAGCGCCTCCTCTGGACTAATGCAAGAACAATCTCCGCCGAACGAACCGCCCCCTATCGACGAGGAAAACGGTTGGATTATTCCACTGGACCAGATGACGAAGGAAGAACTGGAACAACCGGAAGTTCAAGTCTCACGACTGTAGTCTCTCTATTTCACACATATCTCTAGGGTTGCAGCTGCTGCTAGGATTTAGGTCACTGGGAGTTCAACAAGTTCAAGAGTGATTTGTTGAGCGATAGTGCGTCGAATTTTTCGTCTGTTTCTCATCAATTTCACAGTGCATTAGTTGTTTTTTTTTACCCTTTTCCGGCTTTTAGTATTAAACTGGAAAAAGATAAAACGATTTCGATTCTTGACTGGAGTTCATTCTAGTTAGGTGAATGTGTAACACAACAGCCTAGTTATTGTATGCTGTCCGTTAGGTAGACTTTATTATTATTATTATTATTATTATTATTATTATTATTATTATTATTATTATTATTGCAACTATTACTACTGTAGCGTTTAGAAAATTTCCAAGATTGCTATTACGATGATCAGACACTATAATAAATTTATGTCACAACACAATACTAAATAATGCATTATTAGTACATAGCAGCAGCATTTCCATTACCTCAACCGCCAATTTGTAATCGATAAATTCGATCCATCAAATTACCCCATGGCAGAAAAGACATTCTGAGATTTGGTCCATCTGCGCCCTCTAGCGAAGTCAGCTACAAAATGAATAGTTGATAGTACACTATCAACAGACAGATTAGGCCGTGAGAGAAGGAGCTGAACACCGGCCATCATCTGCCGATGCACGGCTGTCTATGGAATTAAATTTACCTCAGCTGCTCACATCCTCTCCATCTAATATGAAAACCACTTTAACGCGGTTGTCATACAAGAAATCTCTAATTACGCATAAAACTGCATTCCATAATTACAATTCAAACTACGGAGCCAATTAATAGTTAATAGCTAAGAACTCGCGTGCTGCAGAAAGTTGGCTGGGGATGATAAGCTTGGAGCTGGAATGTTCTTCGTTTATTGATTGCGATGTTTCAGCAGCTTTCATAAACGTTAACAATAGGGGAGAAATTCTTCAGCGCCGGAGTTGTAGACTTGTAGTATGGTTGGATGATGATACCGTGTCTCAGTGGATTCTGTCGCAACTATAAAAGAAAGCTTGGAAGGACGTGCATGATATTAAATAGTCCAGGTAAACTTGCGGAGGATCGCATGTCTCTGAACCACTTAAAAGCCTGTTTTTGTTATGTTATGTTATGTTAGGCCTACATGTTGTGTTATGTTATGTTGTTTCATGTCACGTCATGCGAAGTCATGTTGTGTATGTTATGTTATGCCATCTTGTGTCATGTTATGCTATGTTGGAACTTATGCTACAGTATGTCATGTCATGTTACGCTACGTACGCTATGTCATTTTTTGTTATGTTATGTTATATTTATGCTAACAGAAATCGGTATAGGATAGTCCTGTTCTCCTGTTTGTTCTCGGAGGTGGATCAATGGAGGATGCTATTCCAGAAGTCGTTCCTCAAGTTTTGCAATCTACGGAAACAGACTATAGATCGCTGAAAGCGTATAAAACGAACAAATTAATTGAAACAAATATAATTGTTTACAAAACCACCGATAATTAATTAACGTCAGCAAAAAGCAGTACTACCGTGTCTATAAAAAAAGTTGAAACTCGTTCTTGCACTCCTGAACGATACAGTCCTGTGAATCGAAAAAGAACTAAAACCCTAGTAACAAAGTACCTACCCTGTTCTTCTATTCATCTTAACTCAGTCTAAGTCAGGAATGTTGTTTAACGGTTGTTAACGCGTATATAGTTACAAAGTTAATAGAAATATACACAAGTGTCATTAGAGGTATTAGACTCTTAATGAGATTCGTATTCTCTTATGGTAAAAGTGCCTACACAACAGCCTCCTCAGTTGTTCAATGCCAGCTCGAACATTGCAACTCCTTTTTCTACAACACTCACACTAGCAAGCAAAAATACTGTTACTTCTGTAGGCTACGGTATCTGGTATCAGAGTACTATCTTCGTGAAGATATAATCTATTTGGAATAGAAGAATCAACCATCCATGACCCAGTTTGTGTCCAGCAGAGAATGAGTTCGGCTTATCAGTTGTCGAGGCAGTGGTAGAGGTGGTAGTGGTGGTCGACGTCGTAATGGCGTCATACTTGTAAGTGAAGTTGAAGCGTGATGAGACGAAGTTCGTTCCATCGACGGAGAGAAAGACCTCCACAGAGCGCTCCTGTCCGTCTCCGAAATCAGGTGATTCGCAGAGAATGTGCTGGTTTGAAATGTACACAGCCTTCGGTGACTTCCTGTCGCCGAACCTGCAAGTCACCTTTTGGCAGATTCCGGATTCAAAGTTGCGGCCGATGACGTGAACCTTATTCGTTCCACTCTTCGCTCCTTCCAGTGGAAGAATCCGGGCAACGGTTGTGACTCTTTTCTCACTCGATGCTTCTGCAGCGTAGTCCCTCACACACGCTGCTTGATACATGTTCGCAATATACATATCCCACATCGGCTGCCATTTCCTCTCAATGGCATCTTTCTTATCGTCATCGCTCAGTCCGCTATACATCAATGAGTTCTTGGCAAGTGTTTTCAGGTCTTCCAGGTCTAAGCCCCATGCCATGAATGCTTCGTACCAGTCAACCGTGAAGTTGTCGTACCCAAAGCTCCCAGCGTCATCGGCCCCTAACACGATCGGAATTCCGTAGCGGAGGAAATGCTGAGCCGGGTGGTTACGGATGTCTGGAGTGAAACCCAAGATCTGGTTACTGACGACGCAAATCTCCAATGGAATCTGTCTCTCCTTGAGGAGGGTCAGAAGGTATGGATGCTTAATGAAGCCATATCCATGTCCAATTCGGCTGGCACTGAGAAGAATGGTTTCGTAAGTGTTCATTAGTGATGAAGCTATGTCATCTTGAAGGTCAGAGGCCATCAGATCGCCTGGCCAATTGGTCTCAGCCGAGTGGAGGTAAAGAGGAACTCTCAGTTGGCCAGTGGTGCTGTTGTACAACTTCAACCATTCGCTGATGTAACGGAGTTGAGCATAGCCCGCGTCTTCCTCTCCAACAGCGTCAAACCCTATGACGTGATCTGGATATAAGTTGTGCATTCGAACTATGTTTTCCATGTAGAGGCGAAAATTTTCCATGCTGCTCTGTCGATTAGCGGAAGAGATTCTCTTGTGACCAATGAATTCTGGATGTTTCTTGGAGAAGTTTCTGGACAGTTCCAACACTACTTCGACTTCTTCCTCGCCCATTGGGTTGAGGTACCTGCGTCCATAAGTTTTGTTGAATTGTGGAGCTGGATCAAGAACATAGATCTTTTCGTAAATGCTTTTCCTGGTTTCAAAGTAGATGACTCCTTGATCAAGACCTATTTCGTACATGGCTTCAATGTACTTCTTCTTGATTGGAAGATTTGAGATCAGGTTTGTAGCTCTGCGCCACAGCACGTTCATCTCCTTCCAGCGAATTCCAGAATCTGTGGGGTACCTTGTGGCGTTGTAGCTGAGAATCCCGATGAAGGTCTGATATTTTAGGATCTCTTCTTTCGTGTAAGCTTTTGTGGCTTTGAGGTTAATCCACTCACTGAATGGCGGATTGACGAAGAAATCCAAAGTCCATGGAGAAGTGGGATGGGAAGGGGGAAGCATGTGGAGGTACTGGAAATCGGTCGAGTTCCAGACGATATCCAGTAAAACCTTTTTGCTCACATCGTGATCTGTCAATTTAAGAATACACAAATTTATTTACCCTAAAAATTAGTACTCTTAATCGCCATTGTATTTCGGAGAGGTATTAAGAAGAATAGAAGAACGAGAACAGTCCTTTAAGCTAGCACTTAGGCAGCAATGGGTGTGAAGTGTTAGCGACTTCATTTTCTTAGCCTCGGCATATGCGGGCTCGTGGCCAATCCTATCTTTCACTGTCTCATCTTCCCACCGACAGTGTACGGTCAGTGTACTCATTATAGCTGAGTTGGCTATGGGCGCAAGACAGTGGTAGTCGAAATCTCGGAGTTGATGTCTCCCTTCGCGGGGATCTGAATCCTCGAACTCTCGGTTGATAATCGAGCACGCTCACCCCTTGACTATATAGTTGATCGAGAACGAATTATTCATTTTAGTCATTGCCCATTTGCGCGGACAAGATTTACTAATGCATTGGATATCTCTCGTAGGTTATCACTTACTTTCGTGCGAGTGCAGGTTTCCTCCTTTGGGAAACTTTTTGAGAGCCTTGTAGATCTCCGTCGTCTGGATGTAGTCCAGTTTCTCTTCGATTGGTCTGGATGGAGGAAAGCCGCTGTCCTTGGTCGTCTTGAATTCTCGCCACTTAAGATACTGAAGATAGTGGTCCACAGTCTCCTCACTCTGCATGGGTAAAACAACAGTGCAAAGTTCCAAATAATGATAACGTTATTGCAGTAGTACAGGCCAGTTTGATGAATGCTTCCCAATAGTAGCGCCTAAGCAGTGGTTAAATTGTTCACCCAAAGGTGGTGCATCTCCGAAATTTTGCAAATTTAAAACCTAAGCCTATCTGACGAATCTACAAATGATAGGCCTACTCGCTATTTTGTACTCGGAAACACACAACATGTTTTAAACAAGAATCACGTGTTCAAATTGAACAGTTCAGTTATTGTATCAAAAGCAGATTATTTTAGGTGCCGGTTTCTAAGTGCATTCAGTCGTACTGTTTGGATTTATTGTATTCATAAAACTGTTTGGATTTTTTAAGTTGCGTATCTTTAGTTTGTACGTCGACCTGAAATTAATTTACTTCGTTTTTGGTGATTTTGACTGGATTTTCGTCTTGACTATCGTGATGCCTAAGACGATGGGGGAAATAATAGTTTATCCCCGCTGCCGGATACTCTACACCGGTTTATTACAGCCGAAAGATTTGCTTTAGGGGGGGATAGAATATCACGGGGCACCAGATCTGAGATCCAGCTGAATTTAACCACTGCTGGCGCGGCACCCGAGATCGCAACGGAGAGGAAAAAGGGTTTAAACACGCACTCCATTTGTGCCTCTTTAGCCATTGAGACCCTAGGAAAAAGGCCAAATACAACGCTCTTTCAAACACGCACTTGTTAATGCCTGTATAGCCTTAGAGACCTTAGGACCAATCAACATCACTCACCAAACCTTTCTATCAGACCTTGTCGGCAGCCTGACGCTATCCACAGGAAACAGCAGAGACCTGTTTCCTGTTTCAGAGTTTCGCTATTTTTATCCAACGGTTTAACTCTGTGGCTTTCCGTGGCACTTAAGCCAAGACGGATCTTGGGGAGTCGTAACCATTCCTGACATCTCTATTTTGTCTCCTGACAAATTTTTATATATGATTGTTTATTTTAAAATAAGAACAAAAACAGCAACAACGACGACGACGATGATGATGATGATTAACAATGATGATGATGATGATGATGATGATAATAATAATAATTAAAATGATGATGATGATGATAATAATAATAAAAATGATGATGCTAATAATGATAGTAGTAGTAGTAGTAGTAGTAGTAGTAGTAGTAGTAGTAGTAGTAGTAGTAGTAGTAGTAGTAGTAGTAGTAGTAGTAGTAGTAGTAGTAGTAGTAGTAGTAGTAGTAGTAGTAGTAGTAGTAGTAGTAGTAGTAGTAGTAGTAGTAGTAGTAGTAGTAGTAGTAGTAGTAATAATAATATAATAATAATAATAATAATAATAATAATAATAATATTAAAAATAATAATAATAATAATAGCGGCCGTGGCAAGCTTGGCGCAGCCATCGAGTAGTCACCACTAGAGGTCGCAAGATTGCTTTTTCTCATCCGTGTATTAAATCATCCTTCGCCATGAGGACAAAGCACAGTCAGCAGGAGCGGAGGGGAGGCAGAACTGTAGGTGGAAAGGGAGGGGAAAGGGGAGACGGACAGGAAAGGGGAAGGGGAGGTGTAGCGCACGTGGTGGAGAGGTGGGAGCGAGTGGGTGAGGTAGAGGCGGAGGTAGAGGCCAATGGAAAGGCAGAGGAAGGGGTAGTGGGAGGGTGAGACGGAACGGGATGGGAGACGAAGAGTGAAAAGGAGGATGGGAGTGAAGGGGAGAGGATTACGAGCGGTCAGGGAGGGCGAAGAGAGAGAGAGAGACTACACTCGTTTCATTTCAGTAGATGGCGCTTCTATCGCATACGTTTTGAAGGTCATTTTAACCGTCTTAGGACGAGAAAATAACAGAGAACACGAATATATTAGTTTTGTTTGAGCAAACAAATTAACTTTCTCGCATACTCGATGAACAAAGCTGAAATAATTATAACAATGGAAAACCTTAAACTCTGAGAAGTGTCTGTCCCGGGTTCCGCCTTGGCTCTGGACGCCCATGCGTGCACTAGTAGGCCTACATCTCTGTGTTTCAGTCTGTAATGCACTGGAGCAGTTCACAGGAGTGCACACTGGTCCATCAGAGCAACATAAACTCATGCGGTAAAGTACACAATTAAGAGATAATAAGTATCGTTGCGTATTTGTTGAATGGCAGCAAGCACGCCGACCGTTTGTTGGATATGAAACAGATCGTCTGGAGTTCCTGTCAACCGGTCCCATACCAAATAAAACTGTCAACTGTGATCAGGGTTATTTTTTGTCAAATATGAACTGAGTGGGTTGAAAAATTCATGCATATCGGGATATCTTTACAAACCCGGATGTTCGGTATACATGCATGTTGTAGTGTTCGCATACTTGATTCTTGGCTGTGTCAAAAATCAAACTATGAAGAATACCGGTACAATGGGCCTACTTATTGAAAGCTCTTGAGTTTTATTTTCAGAAGTATAATAGAAGTTGTGTGAATGAAAACAGAGGAAGAAATTAGTAGTAGTCAATAATTTCGAAAAACGAGTAGGTAATTCAGCCGTCCTTAGTACACCTGTAGCGCTTTCCAGAACACTATGTTTGCCCGACTTCAACCAACTAATTACATATTTCTTGACATTACATAGCGAGAGAGGTGGACGGTACTGTAAGACCATTAATTTTTTATACCAATCATAAATAAGTCCTTTACAGACGTAACGATCAGTCTGTTTCTTCCACTGACCTGACCTTTCAATACACCTATCCACTAACTCTTCATCTCTTACCTTCACCTCTGATGCCCCTGTCCGCAATCTTGGTGTTACTTTTGATCCACATCTCTCCTTCTCTAATCACATCTCCAACCTCTCGCGCTCCTGCTTCATGCACATTCGTGACCTCCGCCGCATCCGACCCATGCTCGACTTCAAAACTGCCTCCACCATTGCTACCTCCATTGTCCACTCAAGCTCGACTATTGCAATTCCCTCTTTCTCAACCTTGAAGCCACCCAACTAAAGCGTCTGCAGCTCATCCAAAACTCATTAGCCAGAGCCGTCACCAGAACGCCCAAGCATCATCACATCACTCCAATCCTCAAATCACTCCATTGGTTAAAAATCACAGAGCGAATTCACTTCAAAGTCCTATCACTAACCTACAACTCCCTACAACACTCCCAGCCCAGATATCTCCGCGAACTCTTCACCATCAAGCCAACCCGTCTACCCGATCATCCTCCGTTCTCAGGAGACCCCCGGTCACTACTCATCTCAAGTTCTCAACCGAGCAATATCCAACACTGCACCGCGTCTCTGGAACGATCTACCTTATGAATTCCGCACTTTTTCGGTTCCTCCACGATCATCGCCAATCATCCACCATCATCTGCCTCAGGTCCTCTATCCATCACCCCCAAGGCTTTCCACTCGAAACTAAAGTCTCTGCTTTTCAAGAACTCTTATCCTGACTCATCTGATCCTGTACCTACCAATCCTCGACCTAAAAGACACCCGCCTTAACATCTGCTGTGCCTCTCTGATCCTCTGGAAACCGGACTCGGACCTCCTCGGATACCTTTTGGATAAAACTGTCAACTCGTGAATAAGCAGGTGCCCTTGGATTTCGAGTGGCGCTTTAAAGTTGGAGATTACGATTACGATTATTACGATTACTTGTGTGATAGAGATTGATTTGAATGAACACTCTCTCACAATGAGCTGAAGAAACGGTAATCTCTCACAATCAGCTGAAGAAACAGGCAATACCTTTAACAGTACTATCAAACTCAATAACTTATTGCCTAACATGGCAACATCACCGTTATTTGAACATGCCATATTCTAATTTGCTACTTTTTCCAATTATAAAAAATTTGCTGTAAGCGAAACACAAACAACCGTTACTGTAAAGATTAAAATATCGGTTTGTGTTTCGCTAGCAGCAAGTTGTTTTCAACCTGTTTTTCGCCAAAAAGTGCTCTATTCAACGGATTTTTTTAACCATGATGATCGATTCAAGCAACTAGCAGTCTGCAACAAATCAGAAGATAGAAAGCGCGTTGATGCTCGGAAAATCGGCTTCTGCATATCTTCGCAGGGGCAGGAGAACGCAACAATCGCCGGGTCAGCAATTGGTTTCATTCTCGACCGAAAACTAAGCTCCACGATCGTGACCAGGGGTGCCAACGAATGAATCCCGTTCAAACAGAAGAATCTTGAATGATATTCATTAAGCAACAGGAAGCCAGTGCAATGTTTCTTTCAGTAATTCAGAAGCACGCGAAAGGTTTCATGTTTTGGCTACAACAGTGGGCTATTTTGGCTATAGCGCAGGCTGCGCTCTGTATAGAGAGCGTGCGGATTGCGGTTCGCTGCCCTATGGTGGCTTATTTCAGAGAGTTAAATATTGGTCTAGCACAGTCTGTACACGGGGACCTGAAATGGCGTGGCAATCATCAAACGGGCAGCCGAGGTGAAGAATCTCACCCGATAAATTCATTGAAAAATGAACAGGATCGAAGCCACACGGTCGCTACATAAAAATTCGAACATTTACATTTTACAATTCGGGCAACAGAGTTGATAATGTGATATCTTGACATGTCTTTCGAAGTATATCATATTAGACTTTTAAAAATGCGATCGCTTACCCAGGAAGAGGGATCCATCCTCCGTTCGAAGTGGCGTTCAGCGTCGATCAACATATCACGATTGAAGGAATAGACGTATTCGTTGGACGGATAAGCTGAGGCCAAGACGAGGGCGAACGTTGAAGCAAGCAGCAGCAGAACTGCGAAGTCCGCAGACGACATTTCGGTTCGATCTTAGCTTCTTTCGCTTTACTAGCAACCGTTTCCAATGGATTTATCTTCGGTTTTGATGAACTTTCAGCTGCCTTTCTCTTTCAGCCGTACTTGAGTTACGACCGTTTGTCTGAGCGCGTCGTTGTCTAAATTCGTTTAATCAGTGTCGAGTTGATGCTTATAAAGCCTAAGCCGTCGATGCACAGAAATAGGTCCACCTAACGTCAGTTTTAAGCGAGAGCAGCGGCTGAGGTATTCGTCACTGCAAATGCCTCACCCTGTTAGATTAAGTTAATTAAGAATGTCTGTCTGACTGGAGGAGATATCGAACAATGCTCCTCCTCATCCGTAATCTATTTTATGCACTGCATTTTTTTCCACCAGGACCCAACATTCCACTGGTGATCCATTTTGTACACAGTAGGCCTATGACGTTTGAACTCTGGAGTTGAACATATCCACTCCTTCTCTCTGTCGCTGTCTGTCTGTCTGTTTCTCTCTTTGTCTCTATCTGTCTCTCTCTGTCTGTCTGACTGCCTGTCGGTCTATCTCTCACAATGGTCTTCGACAATCGGTTTCTTTTGCTCTTTACTTGGCATCGTCGGAACACCGCACTGACTTGACGCAGCGCTCCTGAATGAGATGGTCATCTGCTGTATGGGCTTTGTAGCGCTTAAGATATTTCCGAGGCATAGAATACGACGTTCAGCCATTGTAATAAATTTATGTCACAATATTATACTAAATAATGCAAAATATTAGTACAAAGCAACAGCATTTGCAATACATAAAACCGCCGATTTGTAATCCATAAATTCGATTCTATGTTCAATTACCCTATGGCAGAAAAGACATTCTGAGATTTGGTCCACCTGCTCCCTCTAGCGAAGTCAGTTATAAAATGAATAGACAAATAGTACATTATCAACATACAGATTAGGTGGCGAGGGAAGGGACTAATGACTGAATACTGGACATCATCTGCCGAGACTAAGAAAACGAAGTTGCTAACACCTCATTTGCACTCTTGCGTTCTGGTATTGCATGTACCTTACTCACTTGCGACACAGAAAGTTGGCTACGGACGATAGCCTTAGCTCTGGAATGTCCTTCGTTTATTGGTTGCGATGTTCCAGCAGCTTTCACACACGTTAGTTGTATAGCCGCCTTAAGTCTAAGAAAACGAATGAAACATTAGAAGAAAATTCTTCAGCGCCGGAGTTGTAGACTTGTAGTATGGTTTGGATGATGACACCGTCTCAGTGGGTTCTGTCGCAACACTTACAAGAAAGCTTGGAAGGACTGCGTGATATTAAGCATTCCAGGTAAACATGCGGAGGTCATAACACATATCAAACGTCTCTGAACCACTTAAAAGCCTGTTATTGTTATGTTATGTTACATGTTATGTTATGTTATGTTATTTCATGTCACGTCATGCTATGTCATCTTGTGCTATGTTACGCTATGTTGGAACTTATGCCACAGTATGTCATGCCATGTTAAGTCATGCGTGTTACGCTAAGCTATGCCATTTTTTGTTATATTATGTTATATTTATGCTAAAAGAAATCGGTATAGGATAGTCCTGTTCTCCTGTTTGTTCTCGGAGGTGGATCAATGCAGTATGCTATTCTAGAAGTCGTTGCTCGAATTTTGCAATATATATACGGAAACAGACTATAGATCGCTGTAATCGTATAAATCGAACAAATTAATTTGAACTTTGTTTAATAGTTTACACAACCAAACTAAAACCCTAAAAAAGTACCTACTCTGTTCTTTTATTCATCTTAACTCAGTCTAAAAAGTCCGGAATGTCGTTTACCAGTTGTGAACGCGCATACAGTTATCAAGTTAATCGAAATATACACAAGTGTCATTAAAGGTATTAGACTCTTAATGAGATTCGTATTCTGTTTTGGTAAAAGTGCCTACACAACAACCTACTCAGTTGTTCAATGCCAGCTCGAACATTGCAACTCCAATTCCTACAAAGTTCACACTAGCAAACAAAACCTTGTCGCTTCTGCAAGCTGCCATATCTAGTTTCACACTACTATCTTCGTGAAGATATAACCTATGTGGAATAGAAGAATCAACGATCCATAACCCAGTTTTTGTCCAGCTGAGAATGAGTTCGGCTTATCAGTTGTCGAGGCAGTGGTAGTGGTAGTGGTGGTCGACGTCGTAATGGCGTCATACTTGTAAGTGAAGTTGAAGCGAGTTGAGATGAAGTTCGTTCCATCGAGGGCCAGAAAGACCTCCACAGAGCGCTCCTGCCCATCTCCGAAATCAGGCGATTCGCAGAGAATGTGCTGGTTCGAAATGTAGACAGCCTTCTGGGAAATCCTGTCGCCGAATCTGCAAGCCACCTTTTGGCAGATTCCAGATTCAAAGTTGCGGCCGAGGATGTGAACCTTATTCGTTCCACTCTTCGCTCCTTCCAGTGGAAGAATCCGGGCAACATTTGTGACTCTTTTCTCACTCGAGGCTTCTGCAGCGTAGTCCCTCACACACGCTGCTTGATACATGTTCGCAATATACATATCCCACATCGGCTGCCACTTCCTCTCAATGGCATCTTTCTTATCGTCATCGCTCAGTCCGCTATACATCAGTGAGTTCTTGGCAAGTGTTTTCAGGTCTTCCAGGTCCAAGCCCCACGCCATGAATGCTTCGTACCAGTCAACCGTGAAGTTGTCGTACCCAAAGCTCCCAGCGTCATCGGCCCCTAACACGATCGGAATTCCGTAGCGGAGGAAATGCTGAGCCGGATGGTTACGGATGTCTGGAGTGAAACCCAAGATCTGGTTACTGACGACGCAAATCTCCAATGGAATCTGTCGCTCCTTTAGGAGGGTCAGGAGGTATGGATGCTTAATGAAGCCGTAGCCATGTCCAATGCGGCTGGCACTGAGAAGAATGGTTTCATACGTGTTCATTAGTGTTGAGACCAAGTCGTCTTGTAGATCAGAGGCCATGAGATCGTCTGGCCAATTGGTCTCAGCCGAGTGGAGGTAGAGAGGAACTCTCAGTTGGCCTGTGGTGCTGTTGTACAACTTCAGCCATTCGCTGATGAATTTGAGTTGAGAATAGCCCGCGTCTTCCTCTCCAACGGCGTCAAAACCTATGACGTGATCTGGATATAAGTTGTGCATTCGAACAACGTTTTCCATGTAGAAGTGAAACTTCTCCATGCTTCCCCGTCGATTAGTGGAGGAGATTCTCTTGTGACCAACGAATTCCGGATGTTTCTTGGAAAAGTTTCTGGAGAGCTCCAAGATTATTCCGACTTCATCTTCGCCCCCCGGGTTGAGGTACTTGCGTCCGTAAGTGTTGTTGTATTGAGGTGACGGATCAAGAACATAGATATCTTCGTAAATGTTCTTCCTGGTTTCAAAGTAGATGACTCCCTGCTCAAGACCTATTTCGTACATGGCTTGTATGTACTTCTTCTTGATTGCTAGATTTGAGATCAAGTTTGCAGCTCTTTCCCAAAGTACGTTCATCTCCTTCCAACGCTGGCCGGAATCAGTGGGATACCTTGTGGCGTTGTAGGTGAGAATCCCGATGAAGGTCTGATATTTTAGGATCTCTTCCTTCGTGTAAGCATTGGTGGCTTTGAGGTTAATCCACTCATTGTTGGGCGGATTGATGTAGAAGTCTAGCATCCACGGAGAAGTTGGATGGGTTGGGGGAAGCATGTGGACGTACTGGAAATCGGACGAATTCCAGACGATATCCAGTAAAGCCTTTTTGCTCACATCGTGATCTGTCAATTTACGAAAATACAGATTATTTACCGCAAAAATTAGTGCTCTGTTCGCGATTGAAAGATATTAAGAGCGTCCTGCAAAATTAGTACATGCCGCCACTGGGGTTATCTTTCAAACCGTCTGAAAATTGTTCTTTACAGACAAACTTATTGTTATAATGCAATGTGACTGTATTTGATTCTGCCTTCCTTCCGGAGGACACACTACCAAACGATTGAAAATCGATGGCGTTGAGCAACTGTGAGTGAAAGACTTGCTCAATGTCCTAACTGCGTTGGCTAGACGGCGCAAGTGAAGTAGAAATCTCGCAGTAGATGTCTCCCTTTGCGGGAATCTGAATCCTCCAACTCTCGCTTAATAATCGCGCGCTGACTCCTAAACTATAGGACATCGAGAACGAATTATTATTCAAGTTTAGTCATTGCCCATTTGCGTGGAAAGGATTCACTAACGCGTCGGACAGCTTTCTTTGGCTGTTACTTACTTTCGTGCGAGTGCATGTTTCCTCCTTTCGGGAACTTGACGAGAGCCTTGTAGATCTCGGTTGAGGTGATGTAGTCCAGTTTCTCTTCGATTGGTCTGGATGGAGGAAAGCCGCTGTTCTTGGTCGCCATGAATTCTCGCCATTTCAGATACTGAAGATAGTGATCTACCGTCTCCTCACTCTGCATGGGTAAAACAACACTATGATAAGGGTATTGATGATGATGATGATGATGATGATGATGATGATGATGATGATGATGATGATGATGATGATGATGATGATGATGATGATGATGATGATGATGATGATGATGATGATGATGATGATGATGATGAAAGAGCAATAATTATAATCATCATCGTCATCAACGACATCATGTACATTCATTTGTTAAGTATAGAGAACATGAATAGGCTATCGCGCATTGGATAACATCTGGCACAAAGAGCGAGAGGTACCGAGTTCGAGTCCCATAGGGTGGACATGCTTTGTAGGATACTATTAGCGCCGTGTATTGCAGGCTGTTCTGTTAGTAGTTAAGATTTATGTCTTCTGTCATTTGTGTGTGAATTTTTTCAATTGCATAATATGTACACTGTAACCGGTTGCGGTTTGTCGACCGGATTGTTTGAATAAACGAAAATATTATTATATTATTATTATCAGTTTTGTCTGAGCAAAACATAACTTTCTCGCAACGTTGAAATCTACTGGGAAACCTTGCGTAGTAAATCCCATGGCGAATCTCATTCCAAGTCTATCGCCTAAGCCAGCCTTAATCGTAGCGTTTGCTGAAGGCCGCTAGCCATGGGGCGCGGTGGTATAGGGGTATGTTCGGTGGCTTGCAGCTGGAGGGTTGCGGGTTCGAATCCACCTCAAAGTGGCCAATTGGGCAAGTCCTTCACTCGCAATTGCTCATGCGCTTCGGCGTGAAACTCCGAAGCCGTTTCAGCGGCCGCGCAGTAGTCGGGAGCGCCTCTGAATGGGCAATCTGGTAGGGGCGCTATAACAAGTGTTCAAATACAATACAATACAATCTAATCCGGATTTATGAACCATTCGGTGGCTGTCTGAATCCCTGCTTATGCACATGCGAACAACGGAAATAAGCAAATATTGATAATCACTTTAACGGAATTTCAGTTATTCGTTGACATGCACATAAGAAGGCCGTATTATCCATTAGGCACAGTGCCTACTGTGCCTATCGAGCCTACGAACCTTTTTGGGCCTACGCAAGTCTGAAAATAAGATGTTGAAAATAGCGGAAATATTCCATTGGACCTCAGTGGTTATAGGCCTATTCAGGATATTAAAATTAAATAATCAGCATCACAAAAAGTAAATTTCGATTTAAATATCTTTGCGACTTAATGCGCAAACCTCTGTTTGCTGTCTCTTCCCGCCCTCTCCGGTCTGCGGATCGACTTGATCTCCTCGTTCCCCGGACAAGGACTGCCATGGCCCACCACCGTCCCTTTGCCATCGTGGGCCCTTCTTTGTGGAATGACCTCCCCTCAGTCCCTAGTAAGATTTTAGTCGGGGTCTCACCCTCATCCCTTCGTTGCTTGAAGACTTTCTTATTTCGTAGTGGATCCGTTCACGCCCCTGGCGTTAGCGGAATCCCAGTACTACATTCACGCCCGTCGCGTTATTGGCTAAAGCCTGTCACGTGAATTTGTTGTCTTCCCGTGGAATTTTGATATGGCAGACAACTTGAGGGTCGGTTAGGGCCAGGTTAGGATTCGTGGGGTCGTTTAGGGTCAAATTAGGCGTCGTGAGGGTCGTTTAGGGTCAGATTAGGCGTCGTGAGGGTCGGTTAGGGTCAGGGTTAGGGTAAGTGTCGTCTTTAGAAAACACGGTGAACAACCTTCCATCGCAATCGGCAATGTTTATCGGTCGGTTCGTTTCAGGTACACACAATCATGTGGCATGCAATGACCAATTGCGAGGCTGGGCGTGATTCTAGTCCCAGGTATAGGCTCACGTCGGGCGTGACTGTATCCACGACCTTCTTATTTCCTCGGGCTGTCACGCTGAGAGCGCCTCTGAATAGCTAGTAGAGTGCTGTAAGACGCTCTTTACAAATTCTCGTATACGACAACGATACGATACGATAAATCAAAACTGTTTTTTTCGTGAATCCTAATCTTGACGTCAATAAACAATGCGAATGCGGGACTTTGCGTTTAGCTTTATGCAGAGCTGGCAGTTGGGGGTCTACGAATGCTAGAGTGCATATAGAGCCTACGACGACCCTAAAGCAGCCTTGATACATAGGCCTGCGATTGAATTGGGCGTCCCATCGTTTCATATAGACTGACAGGAAAAAATGTCATTGTGTGACATTCGTCATGAATTTGTATGACAATGCATCCTGCCAGAAGGCAGTAAATCATTTACGAACATTAAAAACGCACTCTTGTGAGTTCATAAAGGTAAATGCATACTTTTAATAATAGCGACAGCATATGGCCTCGAGCCCTCGACCCTTTTCATTTTTAAATGAATTCATTGGGTGAGAATCGCGAGATCCTTTATCACCGCTGCCCCGTTTCATTGGTTGCCACATCGTATAGAAGGTCCCCCGTGCAAGGACCGTGCTAGCCCGAGATTAATCGGGAGGAGAAGTTAAGATAAGAATATTCTTTAATTGACCAATTTTTTATTGTTATCCGCATTTTTGTGTACAGACATGGTTAATAAAGACACACCATCAATAGACCTGATCAAGACAGTCACGCTCGGCAATACAACTCAAAGAAATATCCATTGATGTTTCCTTACAAAGAATTATAATGTCCGAACTCAATACACAATTCCGTGTTCTGTTTCATTGTCTTCGTTTCAAAGGATTGTCTGTTCGCTTCTCGCTTTTATAATCGAACAGTCAACTGCTTAAACTATTTCGTAAAACTGTCTCAATCGAAAACTGTCTTAACTGGTACCTACACTAATTAACTTCACCGCAGTAACGACCTTACAGTATACGGCAACGTCAACTAAACAACTTCTCGCTCAGTGGGGTCTAGGACATTCCCCCCAGGAATTTCCCCCCGGACATTTCCCCGAAGTTGGACTGATGAAAAAATTCTTACTTTAGTAGAAGTTGGATTGGCGGGGATAGTATAATGGTATATATATAATAGTATCATCATCATGCACTGGTTGTGCAAGGGCAATTTATATGACTCTTGCCTTCAGTTTTCACGAACCCGGTTCGAAGGTAGTACTGTAAAACTAGATATGGCAACTTGCAGCATTGACAGTACAATGAGATTGCGCCTTGCATGTCTGCAACTTTGTTGATTTATGTCCTCTGTAATTTGTGTTCTTGTGAATTGTTTAATCGTCATAACATGCGAGCGAGAACTTCTATGGCTAAATCGCGAGCATTTGCCTTCATTGGCCCTGCACTATGGAACCAGCTTCCTCCTTTGACTCGTTCCTGTTTATTAACTGGTGGGCCAAGTGCCTCTTTTCGTTGTCTCAAGACTTCTTTCTTTTCTCTGGGTCTTTCGCACTGGGAGCGCCTCTGATTGGTGTGCACTGCGAGAGGCGCTATACAAATTGATAGATACAATACAACACAATACGTACAGCGCAGTGCGTTTGTCAGGTCTTTATTAAAAATAAATATTATTATTATTATTATTATTAGTAGTAGTAGTAGTAGTAGTATTAGTACTTCTACTATTATTATTAGTAGTTGTTATTATTATTGTTGTTGTTGTTATTATTATTATTATTATTATTATTTTTTATTTTTTTTACTCGAGTATAGGATCCCTCAGGATTTATGAAAAAATGCTATAAGGAGCAGGAAATTTGTCTGGAGGGTCAGGCCTCGTCTTCAGGGTTTGCAGGAAAAGTGCCGTTGAATGCGATTAGTTATTATTATTATTATTATTATTATTATTATTATTATTATTATTATTATTATTATTATTATTATTATTATTATCATCATCATCATCATCATCATCATCATCATCATCATCATCATCATCATTATTATTATTATTATTATTATTATTATTATTATTATTATTATTATTATATCAACAAAATCGCTACTTTCACTAGAAGGCTCTACATCACTTTCATGAGACTCTAGCAACAATTTACAACCTCTTCTTTGCTAAAAGTTTTACGCGTCATCGTCCCTCAACCCTGTAGGCTACATTGAACAATCGACCATGAATATGCAATGACCACGCCCCTATTGTCTGCATAGAATCAGTGGCGGCGTTACAGCAGGGCAGGCCGGGGCAAATGCCCTGGTAAAAAGCCTTTGCCCTGGTGGCTGACTGGCTGCCCTTCCAAAAATTTTTGTCCTGCGGAGAATTTATTTATGGCATAAATTGCCCCTGCACTGGTTGTGCAAGGGCAATTTATATGACTGCCCTGGCTATGCCCTGGGCACACAAAAATGTCTGGCGCCTCCTCTGCTAGAATATGTCAGAAATAATTGTTCATTAGATTTTTTCACTCAATAGCTGTCAGCATACAAGCAGTAAGAACGCCCTATACCCAGCTAAGGTAGCACAGCACTACCTGCATCATGCATGCGTCTATAGATATACTATCGGACGTAAGCCGTACGTCATAAGGTAGCACGGCTGTCGAAATCATGACGTTCGGCGTACTTCACAAGGGACAGAAAGGTTAAACTTGACTCTTAGGACAGAGCGAGTTAAACAGGTTTCGTAAGGCGCAGCGGGGAAAGGCGAGTTAAACGTGACTCATACGATAGAGTGAGTTAAACCTGTCCTATGAGTCGCGTTTAACGCCTCTATACCAACTACAATAAAACATTTATCAATACGAAAGGAAATACAACTTATATATGCGTCTTGCTTTTTCCACCTTTTGGGTGTTTTAGTGTTTACAATTTAAAATACAGAAATAAATACGTATGATCATAATGAATGTAATTAATTGAAATTATTTATTTTGGTAAGTGGGCTTTTTTATGTGCTCGCTCCCTCTGGTGTTAAAACCTGGCTACGCTGCTGCACGAGTCCCACCAGAAGCAATCCCTGGCAGGTGGTTGAAGACGCTGCGTCCATACATCCCTCTGCCACCAGCTCTTGGAGCCAGACACTTCTCGCAGCGGGCAGATGGATCACTCTGAGAGAGCCTCTGATTCTGGATTGGAGCTACATACTCTAACTTTATAATTTGAATAAATAAGTAGAAATACTTGCAGGCTTTCGCAACTTGTAGAATCAAACTAACGGAGTTTAATCAAGGCCTGATAATTGCGGTTCTCCTGAAAGCACTAAGTTAATTAAACTCTTCGTTACGTCAATTATGCAGAAACAGCAGAGAGCGAACACAACCAAAAGCCAAAAAAAGATACAAGCACAAACGTTAATTAGATGTAATTAGGTGCTCAGTTCTCAGTACACATGTAATTGCACTTGCTATACAATTGGGTAATGACCTCATGTTTATTCATGATTACCAATGCAAAGCACTCATCGTTCCGGTAATTATCATAAGGTATGTCCACAAAAGATGGTAATTATCATATACTGTAGGAGTGTAGGTATGTCCACAAAGGATTATGTACACCGTGAGGCATAAAAAAGGAAGCCCCTACAAAATCGTTATTATTTTTAACAATATTCAAACAATGTCAATGAAATTCGTGAAATTTATAGCTAAATAGCAGGCAATGTAAACAAATTTACAATTTGTACTCAAACTGTCCGCCTTCAGCTTCTACGCATGCGCGAAGTCGCTTGCGCCATTCACGCACCGCCGAGTCAATAATTCGTTGGTCAAGATCGTTCCAAGCTTGCATGATTCGCTTACGAAGATCTTCAACATCACGGACCTTTGCTTTGTACACCATTTCCTGCATGCATCCCCATATTTGATAATCTGTTTTTATTTTGTACGGGATTCAGATCTCGGCTGTTAGGGGGCCATAGTGTTGGAATTATGAAGTCAGAAGTTTCATTCGTCAGAAGTGCAACTGTTTCTCGAGCTCTGTGCACTGGAGCACCATCTTGCTGGAAAATGTAAAATTCCGAGAATTATCGAATTTCAGGTAGAAGGTCTTCCATGAGTAAAACATCTCTGTAGTAGCCTATTGGCCGTTGATTTTTACCGCCGGTTCAACGAAGTGAATTGACGTGCGCCCCAGAGAAGAAACACCGACTGACACCATCAGGGATTTGCTAAACGTCGGACGTGTGCGTAAAAGGCGGTCGGTTGCAATATCACTCTTTCGAGTTCCAACTGCTACATACAGACGATAATTTTGAGCATTGCTAGGAGAAGCAACTGTGAATAATTTTTCGTTAGTAAACCAGATGAAATGCATTAGGCTAGCTGGGTAGCGACGCAACAAAAGGCGACTTCGGTGCGTGAATGGTGCAAGCGACTTCGCGCATGTGTAGAAGCTGAAGGCAGACAGTTTGAGTACAAACTGTAAAATTTTTTACATTGCCTGCTATTTAGCTATAAATTTCATGAATTTCATTGACATTGTTTGAATATTGTTAAAAATAATAACGATTTTGTAGGGGCTTCCTTTTTTATGCCTCACGGTGTATATCAATATTTGCGGAAAAGTAGGTAGACACAAACTTCACAATGACCTATTTTCGCCATGAATATAAATTTCAATCTGCCCAGTCCATGAAAACAGTTTTTCACACACTTTCTATTTTATTTAAACCGAATTTATGACGATATAATAGAGAGTTTCAGAATGCTTTCAGGGTTCGGTCAGTCGTGTGGCTGATAAAGGAGGAAATAGGTCAATAGTAGGAACAAAAGTAGCCATCCTGTATAAATAGAGATGAAGAATTTCGTCGAAATCGGAGCATGATACGAGATACAGTCATAGGGGTAACTTTCTTTATGACTCTGTTGTTCTGTCACCACCAATTTTAGTAATTGTGGTGACAGATGAACTGAGATAGTACCACTCTCTGGCCAGAGTTATTTTGGTTTGAAGGAAGTTTCGTCGGATGCCAATGTTTAACGATTCACTGTTGTTTAGCTCTATCGCCGTCTAACTGTCGTCATCATGTTAACGGTTGTCAGACGAGCAGAGAGGGAGGGTGGAAGATTATTGCAGCAATATTTCATCTTGCGTCGCGGATATTGAGCTTACTTTTTACAGTTTGTATGCACTGCTGCTTGTAAATCGTGATGTAATAACAAGATTATTATTTACATGTACGTCAGAAAGTAATAATGATTTATCTACTTGCATAGAAAGATTTGCGTTGTGCATATTTTGTGCTTAGGGTTGGAATAATGGGTAGAGGCAGATTGAGTGAATAAGGGTAAAATTTCGTTAGGACGCGGTACCTATGAGAAATGATGGATACAGACGCTGGAGACAAGAGATGCGAGATTCAGGCTGGGGTGCGCGATGGTATAGTGGTTAGCGCGCTGGACTGTCAACCAAGAAGACAGGGATTCAAATCTCACCCAAGGCAGAAATTTGTTTCGATACTTCTGTTCCACTTGCGACCCCCAAGCCAACTCAGCTATAATGAGTACACTGACCGTACACTGTCGGTAGAAAGATTAGACGGCGAGGGAGAGGACTGGTCACCCACCCTCGTATGCCAAGAATAAGAATATGAAGTCGTGAACAAAAGTACATGTTTACTCATTGCTGCCTCTCAGGTTAGCTGAAGGGATTGTGCTTCTTCTTCTACAAAAGGTTGGCGATCAATTAAGCGCCGAGAAGGAGCGTACAATGCTTGGATCCGTTAGATAGATCTATTCATGTGAATGGTAGGCCTAACTGAGAACGAACAGTTGTGAGGCGAACAGAGAATCTGATGGAGCAGAATAGGCTCTAGTCATGCCGACTCGAGTTGATACGCGCAAACTTCGCATGCAGGAGAAAGCAACCATGACCCAGTCAGCAAATGCTTTCATTCTCAACGGGAAACTATAAGCTCCTTGAGTCCTTATGCTTGGCTAGGTGGCGCTGACAAATGAAGCCTCTCTAACGTATAGAAGAGCCGCAAATGATATTCATTTAGCAACAGGAAGCCAGTGCAATGTTTCTCCCAGTAATGCAGAAGCACGCGAAAGGCTGCCTGTGTTGGATGCAACAGTGGGCTATATTGGTCAGAGCGTAGGCTGCGTTTCATGCGCCTCTGTGTTAGAGAGCGTGCGGATCGCGGCTCGCTTCCCGATGCTGGTTTATTTCAGAGATTTAAAACTCGGGCTAGCACGGTCCGTACACGGGGACCTTAAATGGCGTGGCACCATTCAAACGGGCAGCCGTGGTGAAGGATCTGAGTCATCTGACCCGATAAATTCATTGAAAGATGAACAGGGTCGAGGTCATAATGCGGTCGCTACAGAAAATTTCGTACACTTACATTTTTGCATTTCGAGTAACAGAGTTGATAATGTGATATTTTGACATATCTTTCGAAGTAATATCATATTAGACTTTTAAAAATGCGATCGCTTACCCAGGAAGAGGGATCCATCCTCCGTTCGAAGTGGTGCTCAGCATCGATCAACATGTCACGATTGAAGGAATAGACGTATTCGTTGGACGGATAAGCTGAGGCCAAGACGAGGGCGAACGCCGAAGCAAGCAGCAGCAGAACTGCGAGGTCCGCAGACGACATTTCAGTTTGATCTTCACTTCTTTCTCTTTACTAGCAACCGTTTCCAATGGATTTTTCTTCGGCTGCGGTGAACTTTCAGCTGCCTGTCTTTTAAAGCCGTGCTTCTTACGACGTTTGCTGAGTGCGTCGCCGCCTTAATACGCTTGATCGGTTTCGAGTTGATGGTTATAAGGCCTAAGTCGCTGCAGAGAAATAGGTCCACCTCTTCGTCATTGCATAGACTAGGTTCCTTATGAATACCTGTTTGGTTGGAGGACATGTCGAGCAAACTTCGCCGGTGATATATCGGCGCCCAGGTAGCCTCGATCATAGGCTACAACATCGCTTGGCTGCTGACGTACATGTGGATCGTCGTTCAATCATTTCTCATGGACATCTATGGATACGGTGTGACCGTGTATACGTGTTCGCAGTTCAGTCGAGGCCTGAGAATCAACAAGTGATTACTTGGCTATATCTATGCCATGAATGGCTCAAGTACAAATATTATGGTGCCAATCTCAAGCCTGAATAAAGGAGGAGGGCGACGCCAATCTTCTTAGTTACGACACAGAGTCATAAACAGTAAATTTTATGATCAATCAATTCAATAATATACAATATATAATGAGCCATAGGATCTGAACTCCTCTGGTTAGATTTCTTGCGTTCTCTAACATCGAGAATTATGCAAAAGTTGTGGCTGGATTTGCTCAAATTCATTCCAGTGTTTACCTTTACATCGCGTACTATGCAGAAGCGATTTGCCTTCTCAGCGTTGGCCCCTCCCTCTGGAAGTTGGGCTCAAATTCCTTTGGCACTGCGATTGCAGAATTGTGGTTTGAATCAAATTCCAGCGTTTACCTTTTCATCGCGTATTGTGCAGAAGTTGTGGCTGGATTTGCCTCAAATTCCAGTGTTTACCTTTACAGCGCGTATTATGCAGAAGTTGTGGTTTGATTTGATCAAATTCCTGCGTTTACCTTTTCATCGCTTGAAGTTGGGCGCTATATAAATCTTTTTAATGAATGAATGGCTGCATGAATGAATACCTTTATGAGCTGCATAGGATGGCTGAACTCCATCTGGTTCTGATTTCTTGCTTATTGGTTCTTTAGTTAACATAGAGAATTATGCAAAAGTTGTGGCTGGATTTGATCAAATTCCAACGTTTACCTTTACATCGCGTAGCCTATTATAATGCAAAGTTGTGGTCCACTGACGCTATTCATTATTTTCAAGCAGAGATTGACTCTAGATACACTGCAATATATTTCCACAGCGCAGTAGGCTACCACACGGTCCATGTTTGTCTCAGTGCAATTCTTAGCATATTTGCTATGGGTGGTCTAATCGCACAGCGCATCTGATATAAATTCCAGTTTTTTTTGTATTTGAACACTTGTTATAGCGCCCCAACCAGATTTCCCATTCAGAGGCGCTCCCGACTACTGCGCGAACGCTGAATCGGAGTTTCACGCCGAAGCGCATGAGCAATTGCGAGTGAAGGACTTGCCCAGGGTCCCCTTACGATCGGCGGCTCTGAGGTGGATTCGAATTCCCGCAACCCTCCGGCTGCAAAGGCACCGAACATACCCCTAAACCCACCGCGCCCCAGTTGTATTGTGATGTGTTGTATTGTGTGTTGTATTGTACTCCACGTTTATAATGCGACCGAGCCATCCGCAGTAAAGATCCGCAGAAATTAATCTCTGATAATCCGACCCGACCGGGAAGCGAACCCGGGGCGCTCGGCGCTTAGCGAGCGGGCACCAACCCACTCGGCCACTCAGGATCATGTAGTCCCCCTTGTAAATTCTTTCTATGAGCGACATGATGATGATTATACTTGTCCCCGTGTATGCACATATTCAAACACTTAGAAGGCTGTAACCAGAAATAATTAGCAAGTCAATTTAATACGGACATACCGGTGATAATACCGCCTGTTGCAGGTATATGGGTAACAATTTACTTATCCTGCCCGGCTGTCATTACGACTATTGCATTGCTAATTTGATATGTGGGTATATTTCACAATCGGAGGCTAATTCAGAAATAGAATTAGAGAAAAAAAGTCATGCAAAATAAACAAATTTTCTTACACGAATATTTTCATGGCATTGCTGGAGCAAACTTAATATTGGGCAGAGCTTAAATTTGACAGATTTGGCCTCATTTTTCATGTTACATTTTTTTTATTTTGAAAAACATGCAAAACCGTTACTTTGATTCCTAACTATTTATAACTCCGTTACTTTATAAATACACAGTTCAAAAATACCGCCACTGTTTATAATTAGTGATTAATTAGTTGTAAGCATGCATTAAATATAACACAGCAACCTAAATTATTATGACGATGCATTATCTACATTTACCATAAAATAAATTCATTTTTATAGAAAGAATATGGAGTAACGGAGTTGTAAATCGGTCACGGAGTCGTATATTACAATCAAATATCCATCCAATCTAACTTTGCTATAGGTGAATGAATCAGACGTGAAGAGCAGAACATCCAGTAGGAAGCGGGATTAGATACCCGCTACCCTCCCAAAGGTCGACTCAGCCTGTAAGTCGCTAGGTGGCGTTGGTAAAATGAGCGTAGGACAGACGGGCACCTAACACATGGCTGCCATACAGTTAAATTTGACTCCTGTAATAGCTTGTTAGCATCTGTTCATAATATGACTTGTAAGCATACTACGGACTTGTCAGTTTCAATTAAAAAAGATAATTATAATTATTATTGCTACTATTATTATTGTCATGGAGTTGTTAATATTTGAAATACTATAACATTACCGGATAAATTTGCGAAAATTGTCAACAGAAGCAGACATCCATATTGATTTATTGTTGATAAAATCAATGCAGACCACATGACTTCTCAAAAACTTAAAAACCTGCTATGCTGTGCTCTGTTAAATATTGTGTTATGCCATGTTGTTATGTTATGTTGTTATGTTATGTTATGTTATGTTATGTTATGTTATGTTATGTTATGTTATGTTACGTTACGTTATGTTATGTTATGTCATTTCATGCAATTTCATGCCATGTCACGTTGTGCTATGTTATACTGCTATGTCATCTTGTGCTATATTACGCTATGTTGATACTTATGTTAATGCTATGGTATGTCATGTTATGTTATGTCATGTTAAGTTATATTTATCTTAACAGAAATCGGTATAGGAGAGACCTGTTGCCCTATTTATTCTCGGAAGTGGATCAATACAGGATGCTATCCTAGAAATCGATAGCGAGTTCTGCAATAATACGGTTAGAAACTAGATGCTAGAGACGAATAGATTGAGCAAATTAATTGGAACCTTCTTTAATTGTTTACAAAACCACCGGTAATTAATAAGCGTCAACAAATAACAGCTCTGCATTGTCTATGAGAGCTTTTAAAACTCGTTCTTGTACTGATACGATACAGTCATGCGAATTGGAAACAATTAAAGCTCTTGTCATAAGTTGCTACAATGTTCATCTATTCATCTTAACTCAATCTATGTCTGGAATGTTGTTTTACACTGTTGTGAACGCGTATACTGTTATAAAGTTGATCGAAATATACACAAGTGTCAGTAGAGACATTAGACTCTTAATGAGATTCTTATTCTGTTATGCTAAAAGTGCCTACGCAACAGCCTCCTCAGTTGTTCAATCCCAGCTCGAACATTGCAACACCCTTTACTGCAACATTTACACCACCAAACAAAACACTGTCACTTCTGCAGGCTGTGATATCTGGTTTCAGAATACTATCTTCGTGAACATGTAAACCATCTGGAATAGAAGAATCGACCATCCATGACCCAGTGTGTGTCCAGCTGACAATGATGCCGGCTTATCAGCTGGCGAGGCAGTGGTAGTGGTAGTGATAGTGGTAGTCGAAGTCGTAATGGCGTCATACTTGTAAGTGAAGTTGAAGCGAGTTGAGACGAAGTTCGTTCCATCGAGGGCCAGAAAGACCTCAACAGAGCGCTCCTGTCCGTCTCCGAAATCAGGCGATTCGCAGAGAATGTGCTGGTTCGAAATGTAGACAGCCTTCTGGGAAATCCTGTCGCCGAATCTGCAAGCCACCTTTTGGCAGATTCCAGATTCAAAGTTGCGGCCGAGGATGTGAACCTTATTCGTTCCACTCTTCGCTCCTTCCAGTGGAAGAATCCGGGCAACATTTGTGACTCTTTTCTCACTCGATGCTTCTGCAGCGTAGTCCCTCACACACGCTGCTTGATACATGTTCACAATATACATATCCCACATCGGCTGCCACTTCCTCTCAATGGCATCTTTCTTATCGTCATCGCTCAGTCCGCTGTATATCAGTGAGTTCTTGGCAATTGTTTTCAGGTCTTCCAGGTCCAAGCCCCACGCCATGAATGCTTCGTACCAGTCAACCGTGAAGTTGTCGTACCCAAAGGTTCCAGGATCGTCGGCTCCTAGCACGATCGGAATTCCGTAGCGGAGGAAATGCTGAGCTGGATGGTTACGGATGTCTGGAGTGAAACCGAGCAACTGGTTACTGACAACGCAAATCTCCAAGGGAATCTGTCGCTCCTTGAGGAGGGTCATAAGGTATGGATGCTTGATGAAGCCGTTGCCGTGTCCAATTCGGCTGGCACTGAGAAGGATGGTTTCGTAAGTGTTCATTAGTGATGAAGCGATGTCATCTTGAAGGTCAGAGGCCATCAGATCGCCTGGCCAATTGGTCTCAGCCGAGTGGAGGTAGAGAGGAACTCTCAGTTGACCTGTGGTGCTGTTGTACAACTTCAACAATTCGCTGACGTAATGGAGTTGAGCATAGCCCGCGTCTTCCTCTCCAACAGCGTCAAAACCTATGACGTGATCTGGATACAAGTTGTGCATTCGAACAACGTTTTCCATGTAGACGTGAAACTTCTGTATGCTGCTCCCTCGATTAGCGGAAGAGATTCTCTTGTGACCAACGAATTCCGGATGTTTCTCGGAGAAATTTTTGGACAGTTCTAAGATTACTTCAACTTCATCTTCGCCCCCAGGATTGAGGTACTTGCGTCCGTAAGTGCTGTTGTATTGTGGAGATGGATCAAGGACATAGATCTTTTCGTAGATGTTCTTCCTGGTTTCAAAGTAGATGATTCCTTGATCAAGACCTATTTCGTACATGGCTTCAATGTACTTCTTCTTTATTGGAAGATTTGAGGTAATTTCTGAGGCTCTATCCCACAGTACATTCATCTCCTTCCAACGCTGACCGGAATCAGTGGGATACCTTGTGGCGTTGTAGCTGAGAATCCCGATGAAGGTCTGATATTTTAGGATCTCTTCCTTCGTGTAAGCATTGGTGGCTTTGAGGTTAATCCACTCATTGGTTGGTGGATTGACGAAGAAGTCCAGCATCCATGGAGAAGTTGGATGGGATGGAGGGAGCATGTGGAGGTACTGGAAATCGGTCGAGTTCCAGACGATATCCAGTAAGACCTTTCTGCTCACCTCATGTTCTGTCAATTTACGAAAACACAGACCATTTACCACAAAAATTAGTGCTCTGTTCGTTATTGCATCCCAGAAAGGTACACTTATAAAGAACGTCCTGAAAAAATTATTGTTTACATGCCACCACTGGTGTTATCTTTCTTAGTTTCTTGTCATCTGAAAATTATATCCTATGGGCGACCATCTTATTAGAATACTTTGCGACTGTATTTGATTCTGCCTTCCTTCCGGAATTCAATAGTGTACACACGGCCATACGACAGAGTCCCGATGGCGCTGAGCAACTGTGAGTGAAAGACTTGCTAAACGTCCTTACACAGTGGACTCACTGTATCTCGCAGAAGCGCTTTTGTGAGATACGCAGATGCGCCATATAAAGTATTCTGATACATGCATACAGTGAATGCACTCTATCTACTCTTCCATCGTGTCCCATTTCTTGTTCTTAATTAACTGCTTCATCAATTGTTAGTGACTGTAGTTTGTCTTTCATTCATTCGGGAATTTATATAGCTGCTACTTCAATTGAAACTACTCAGAGGCGCTTAAGGTGGCCCTGTGTGAGTTTCTGATCCCGATTACGACTGTATTATGATGAGATATCTATGGGTGTGAAGAGCAGTTCTTTGAGGTCTAGCCCTGAGAGGCAGCCATGAATACTAAGCGTTAACAACTTCATCTTTTCATATCCTCCATATGAGCTTGCAGGTCACCAGTCCCCTCCACCTCTGCCTGATTCTCTTTCTGACAATGTATGGTCAGTGTACTCGTTAAAGCTAAGTTGGCTGGGGGCGCAAGTGTAGCCTAGATCTCGTAGTAGTTGCCTCCCCTGGTGGGGATCTGAACCCTTGACCTCTCGCTTGATAATACATGTGTCATCGTCTCGGCCGCCCTGTCGTTCTTCAACCCATCAACTGGCGACATGTTGAATTCACTGCCTAGTCGCTCGCTATATCATCAACGACAGTTCTCTAGCACAGCCAGACACCCTCGATCAGTTGCACGCCGTGCCTATCGGTTATACGGACTGGTGTCTCGCAATCGTCATGGAGACTGACTTTAATACACACCCTCACGAACGTACTCGTTAGGTAGATGGATATAGCATCTTTCGTGTAGATCGGTTTACAGGGAGACCGGCGGTGTCGCTTACCTACTGGTAAGCGCCGTATCCATGGCAGCATATAGAATGACCGTAACTATAATATCCTATGCGTATTTTACAGACGGTAGACCTGTAGGCCCTATGCCTTCTCAGTGAAAAACGATACAATTTTCTAGCTTTAATTTACTTCCTCAATTGTACCTTGTAGCGGTTTGTCTACATGAATGTCATTAAACGAATATACAATAATACAGCACGCTGACAACTAGACTATCGGTCTATCGCGCGATGTACAGTAGTTGATCGAAAAGGAATTTTTCATTTTTAATGATTGCCCATTTGCCTTGACAGAGTTTAATTGCTAATGCATCGGACATCCTCGTTGGCTGTCACTTACTTTCGTGTGAGTGCATGTTTCCTCCTTTGGGAAGCTTGACGAGAGCCTCGTAGATCTCGGTTGAGGTGATGTAGTCCAGTTTCTCTTCGATTGGTCTGGATGGAGGAAAGCCGCTGTCCTTGGTCGCCTTGAATTCTCGCCACTTCAGATACTGAAGATAGTGGTCCACAGTCTCCTCATTCTGCATGGGTAAAACAACACTGAACAGTTCCCAATAATGATAATAAAAATGGTTATGTAGATTATTTTTTTATTTTTGTTAATTATAGAGAACAATGAATATATTAGTTTCGTCCGAGCAGAAAATATCATTCTCGCATACTCGATCAACAACGTTGTAATATACTGGAAAACCTCGCGTTAGAAATTCCCATAGTTGTTGAAAACGGTAAAAACAGAATTAAAACGGTAAAAACGTCGTTTTTTCAAAATTATTAAAACGGGAAAAAACGAGGAAAAAACGGAGAAGAAAATAATTTGACTTTGTTCACATTTTTTACTGCATTTTAAAATGAAAAACCTTATTTGCACAATTTAATTTTTATCAGCAAATAATTTAAGTTTAATAAGCAAATAACGACTTTATTACTAAACACCAAGTAACATTAATATACAACAATTTTTTTCATTAGTTCTGTTTAGTATGAAAGTGAGAAATTAAAAATATTGAAATCTTTTCAAATTTAAATTGTATACACAGGTCCACACAAGTCCAAGCTGACATAAACAATTAAAAACTAAACTTTGTAAGTAAGTTTATAGAGTGTAGGCCTACTTAATTAAAATTGTACTCACAATTTTCACTTATATAAGAACTTAATATGGAGTAATATCAGTCAGTTTATCAGTCAATCGGATAACTGTGTACAAAGACAACACTTCGCATTTTGGATAACCTACTGTACATGCAGAAATTCAAATTACTTTTATAAATTTTATTTCCTGTAAATTAAAGTTTCTTACTGTGCTATTTATTTTTCAACTGATGACACTAAATAGTGACTTAAATTTGATGAATCCTTGAAATGACGGAGATATCAGACAAAAATAAAACTAAACAAATAATGACAGAAAATAAATAAAGTTACATAAAAAAATGGAAAAAAACGTCACGAGAAATAAAAAACGAAAAAAACTACGTTTTTTGGAAAATAATAAAAAACGAAAAACGTTTTTTACAGCTATGGAAATTCCCTAGCGAAACTAAATCAACGACTCTTTAGTCTGTCGCCTAAGCCAGCCTTAATCATAGCGTTTGTTTAAGGCCATGAGTCAGAGACTATCTAATCCGGATATAGTCGCCTTTCAGTGGCCAGCTTAATCCCTGCTTATGCACATACGAACCAGGGAGGTAAACGCTACAGCTCTGTTCCTTTGAGCAAATATTGATATATTGGGTAATGACTAAAACCAAATAATTCGTTTTAGTCATTCTTTTTTGACAAAGTACATTCCAGGGCTGTATTATTCATTATGCACAGTAGTCACTGTGAACTTTTCAGGGGCCTGCAATACTGAAAATGAAATATTGAAAATGAAATATTGAAATACTGAAAATGAAATATTGAAAAACCGGAAATTTTCATTACACCTTAGTGCCTATATCCAGGATATTAAATTTAAATAATCAACATTATCAAAAGTAAATTGAGATTTAAAATCAAAATTGGGTGTATTCGTGAATCATGATCAAACATGAAGTTTAATAAATAATGTCTATTTGTGATTATCCGTTTAACTGTATGCAGAGCTGGCAGTTGGGGTTTTTATACGAATGCTAGAGTGCATACTGCATAGGGCCTACGACGACCTTCAAGCAGTCTTGATATGATTGAATTGGACGTCCCGGCGTTTCACACAGACTGACTGGTCGTGAATTTGTATGCCATTGCATATTGGTCTTGCCAGGCAGGTGTAAGTCGTTTGCGAATATTAATAACGCACGTCTGTGAGTCTATGAATGTAAATGCATACGCTTTATAATAGCGACCGTAGGCCTATATGTCCTCGCCCATTTTCATTTCTCGGTGAATTAATTTGGTGAGAATCGTGAGATCCTTTACCCGTTTGAATGGTTGCCACCAGAGCTTCTCATTTGAAAACAGAAGGCTCTCGCAACTTGTAGAATCAAACTAACGGAGTTTAATCAAGGCCTGATAATTGCGGTTCTCCTGAAAGCACTAAGTTAATTAAACTCTTCGTTACGTCAATTATGCAGAAACAGCAAGAGAGCGAACACAACCAAAAGCCAAAAAAAGAAACAAGCACAACCGTTAATTAGATGTAATTAGCTGCTCAGTTCTCAGTACACATGTAATTGCACTTGCCATGCAGTTGGATAATGACCTCATGTTTATTCATGATTACCAATGCAAAGCAATCATCGTTGCGGTAATTATCATATAGGTATGTCCACAAAAGATGGTAGGCTAATTATCAACTAGGTATGTCCACAAAAGATTAGGCCTATGTATATCAATATTTGCGGAAAAGGAGGTAGACACAAACTTCACAATGACCTATTTTCGCCATGAACATAAAATACAATCTGCCCAGTCCATGAAAACAGTTTTTCACACACTTCCTATTTCATTTAGACCGAATATAAGACGATATAATATAGAGTTTCAGAATACATTCAACCGTAGTTAAATCGTCTGGCGATATAGCTACGGAAGGGAGGGAGAACGTCAACAGTAGGAACAAAAGTAGTTCAGCTGTATAAATAGAGACGAAGAATTTCGTCGAAATTGGAACAAGAGACGAGGTACAGTCATAGGCGCAACTTTCTTTATGACGCTGGTGTTCGGTCACCGTCAATTTTAGTAGTTGTGGTGACAGATGAACTGAGATAGTACCACTCTCTGGCCAGAGTTATTTTGGTTTGAAGGAAGTTTCGTCGGATACCAATGATTAACGATTCACTGTTGTTTAGCTCTATCAAGGTCTAATTGTCGTCAGCATGTCAACAGTTGTGAAAAAATGTAAACATAAACATTATACTTTGTTAATCGTAATCGTAGACCCCAAATTTCTAAAGCGCCACTCCAAAGCTAGGCGCAGGGCACCAGCTTATTCACGAGCGCTGCGTCGAGTCAGAGGGTATAGGCAAAAGGCGGTCCAAGTTCAGTTGCCAGAGGGTTAGTGCTGACAGAGTAGCTGTTAAGGCCCGTGTCGTTTAGGTCGAGAATAGGGAGGCGAATTGCTATCAACGAGTGATGCTAAAGGGTGGGAAAGCCTTCCTAATTCGTAGGGGGAGGAAGAAAGGAAGGGAAAAGGGGAGAGAGTGAGGGAGGCAGGAGGGACTGGTCACCATCACGTTGTGGGAGAAAGTAGTTACGACCTCGGATAGAATAACATGTCCTGTGCATAATTGTTCGGATTGTTCTTTTATCTCGAAAACTTTTTACAACCTTAGCTCGCTTTAACAACCTTGTTACTGGCACATCCTAGGGCCATATATAGTAAGTCAGGTCAGACAGGCTGTCCAGAGATAACACATAATTTTTATGAAAACACAGAGAGGTCCGGTTGTCAGCCGAGCAGAGAGGGAGGGTGGTAGATTATTGCAGCAATATTTCATCGTGCGTCGCGGATATTGAGCTTACGTTTTTACAGTTCGTATGCACTGCTGCTTGTAAATCATGAGATAATAAAGAAATTATTATTGACGTCAGAAGGTAATAAAGAATTACTTACATAGAAAGAGGTGCTTTGCGCGTAGGGTTGGAGAAATGGGGAGATGGCAGATTGAGTGGATATGGGTAAAATTTCGTTAGGATGCGGTACCTATGAGCAATGATGAATAGAGACGCTGGAAAAAAGAGATGCTAGGCCAACGACAGTTGTGTTGGAGTGGAAAGAGGGATTTGCGAAATTCACATTGGGTTGCGCTATGGTACATGTATATTGATTAACGTGCTGGACAGTCAGCCGAGAAGACAGAGGTTCAAAACCCAGTCAAGGCAGAAATTTGTTTCGATACTTCTGCTCCACCTGTGCCCCCTAGCCAACTCAGCTGTAATGAGTACACTGACCGTACACTGTCGGTAGGGAGATTAGACGGCGAGGGAGACGACTAGCCATCGAACCACCCTCATGCACCAAGGATGCGAAAATGAAGTCGTTAGCACATCCTACCCATTGCTGCCTCTCAGGTTAGCTTAATTAAGGGACTGCTCTTCTTCTTCTACTTCATGTTGGAGATCAAGTAAGAGCCGAGAAGGAGCTTACAATAAGTGGATCCGTCAGACAGATTCATGTGAATGGTAAATGAGAACGAACAGTTGTGAGACGAACAGAGAATCTGACGGAGCAGAATAGGCCTTAGTTATGTCGGCTCAAGCTGATACGCGCAAACGCGACTTCTGCATAGACCTATCTTCGCAGGGGCAGGAGAACTCAACCATGGCCCAGGCAGCAATTGCTCTCATTCTCGATGGGAAACTCTGCTATTGATGCGTTGACAAGATGATGCCGACAAATGAAGCCCATCTAAGGAGAAGACTCTTGAATTATATTCATTTAGCAGCAGGAAGCCAGTGTAATGTTTCTCCCAGTAATTTAGAAGCACGCGAAAGGTTGCATGTGTTTGCTATTAACAGTTGGCTATACAAGTATACGTTAGAGCGTAGGCTGCGTCTCATTTGCCTCTAACACGAGAGCGTGCGGATCGCCGTTCGCTTCCCGATGCTAGCTTATTCCTCAGATTTTAATCTCGGGTTAGCACGGTCCGTGCAGGGGGACCTTCTATTTGGAGTGGCACCCATTCAAACGGGCAACGATGGTGAAGGATCTCACCAGATCAATTCATTGAAAAATGAGCAGGGTCGATGCCATAATTATGCGGTCGCTACATAAAACGTTTACATTTAATTTTTACAATTCGGGCAACAGAGTTGATAATGTGATACATTAACATTAATTTAGAAGTAATATCATATTAGACTTTTAAAAATGTGATCGCTTACCCAGGAAGACGGGTCCATCCTCCGCTCGAAGTGGCGTTCAGCGTCGATCAACATGTCGCGATTGAAGGAATAGACGTATTCGTTGGACGGATAAGCTGAGGCCACATCGAAGACGAACGTCGAAGAAAGCAGCAGCAGAACTGCGAGGTCCGTGGACGACATCTCGGTTTGATCTTCGCTCCTTTCTCTCTTCCAGCAACCGTTTCCAATGGCTTTATCTTCGGTTTTGATGAACTTTCAACTGCCTTTCTCTTTTAGCCGTACTTGTGTTCGACCGTTTGTCTGAGCGCGTCGTTATCTAAAATACGCTTGATCAGTTTCGAGTTGATGCTTATAAACCCTAAGCCGATGCACAGAAATAGGTCCACCTCTTCATGACCGCATAGGCCTCACCCTATTAGACTAAGTCCCTTAAGAATGACTCGCTGACTGGAGGAGTGGAGGTCGAACAAGCTTCGCCAGTGATCTATCTAGTGCCCAGGTAGCGTTGATCACACATACTGTACATCGCTGCTGACGTAGGTCGTCGGTCAAACGTTTCCGATGAACATCTACGGCGTAACGGCGTAGGTGTTTGCAGTCCAGTCGAGGCCTGAGCATTAACAATTAATTAATTAGCTATATATATGCCATGAATGGCTCTATTATATGGTGCCAGTCCCAAGCATGATTAAAAAGGAGGAGGGCGACGCTAATCATCTTAGTTATGACAAAGGGTCGTACAACAGTAATTATGATCAATCAATTCAATCAATTATATACAATATTATTTGATCCATAGGATGTGAGCTCCATGCGGTTATAAATATTCCTTGTTTATTCATTTTGTCCTTTAACATAGAGTACTATGCAAAAGCTGTGGCCCATGACGCTTTCATTATTTTTAGGCAGAGATATATACTTTAGTTACTCTGCAATATATTTCGACAGCGCAGTAGCGCACGGTCCTTGCTAGACTCAGTGCAATTTTTAGCATATATTTACTCTGTTCTTTTCGCTATATGGGCCACAATTAGTGTCTGGTTATGGGTGGTCTAATCGCAGAGCTCATCTGATATGTACGCCCGCTGATAAATTCTTTCTACAAGCGAGATGATGTAGATTATACTTGTCCCCGTGTATGCAGTACTATGCACCTATTCAAACACTTAGAAGGCTATAATGAGAAATAATTAGCAAGTCAATTTAATACCGACATACCGGTAATAATACCGTCTGTTGCAGGTATATGGGTAACAATTTACTTATCCTGGTCGGGTGTAATTACGACTATTGCATTGCTATATTTAGGTCTATGCTATGAATGGCTCTATTATATGGTGCCAGGCTCAAGCCTCAAAAAGGAGGAGGGTGATGCTAATAAGCTCACAAACATTTATCTTGCTGGCTCATTTCCCCTTAACATGGCGTATTATGCAAAAGGTGAGGCTGGATTGAACTCAAGATTTTACCTTAACATATTGTGTCACGAAAAAGCTGTGGGCGGATTTAATTACAGAGTTTTACGCTAACATGTGTTACGCAGAGACCGTTGGTGAATTTAACAAGTCAACAGGTGTTTAACAATGAGCTTGTATATGGAAATTTTCTTGCTACGATGCATCACACATTTTCACCTGTGCTTTTCTAACGCTGGCGATAAGGCTTTCAGGTAAATATAAAGGGCACAGTGCATACATGGATTAGATAAGCCTGACAAAGAATGATCTCTTTGTTCGTAAGGAGAGGACAATCATTATCAGCTAAAGCAGCTGCCTGAGAACAGCAGCAAGCAGAGTGACCTTCTTCGCATGAGTCGCAAAGGTTGAGCTAAAATACCTTGAATATCTAAAACGCAGCGAAGGGACACAGGTGCAACGCGAATGGCATGTTCAGCAATGTGCGACCGTACGTCATTTTTTCTATAACGTACGTACGGTACGCGTACGTTATTATGCCTTACGTTAACATCAGTTTATTCTCTCGTGTGCAGCACTCATCTATTCAGTATTGGACTCGATGTCACTGGAATCACTGCTACTATCAGCGCAACCACAGTCATAATTCCACTCAACAACAGCTGTCTAGTGATAATCCACGTAATTTATTTTGTCCAAAAGACGATAATTTGTATGGATGTACACCGATTTTTCATAAATGTAATGTAATTAGTAATTTATATAGCGCCGCTCACAGCCGAGGCCATTCAGTAGCGCTCAAATATATGTTGTTCATTAAATGTATGTTGTTCATTCTACAACAGTGCAACAGCAATTATTACATTTTAACGTGATGTTCAGGATATTAGGATATTGTATAAGAAAACAACAGCAGTTGGTCTAAAGGTCATTATCCAATATCCATGTTATTTGGCTTATAAAACGATTAAGTATACAGCTGTATAATTATTATTATTATAATAATTATAAAGTAATTTATGATTTCGTGTGGCATTTGCACGAGACGGGCTTCTTAAATGCCTACGTCGTCAGATTCATCTCTCTTATCTACGATTGGCTGCAGTCCAAGTGCATGTGCCTAGTGGGGTCAACGACTACAAGCGTTAAGAAGGCAGTGTTCACATTGTTATCCCTCTCTATTGTTTTCTATTCTTCTATTGATGCATTTCATTCCTTCTTGCTATTTTCTTCTCTGATCGCTCCTCACGAAGGAGGAGGAGGAGCAGGAGGAGAAGGAGAATAAGAGCAAGAAGAAAAGAAGAAGAGGAGCAAGAGCAGGAACAAGAACAAGAAGAAGGAGTACGAGGACGACGAGGAGCAGAATGAGGAGCAGAATGAGGAGCAGAATGAGGAGAATAAGAAGACAAAAAAGAAGAGCAGTCTTTAAGTTAAAACTAGAGGCAGCAAAAGTATGAAGTGTGAGCGACTTAACCTCCCCCTTGCCGTCTGATCTACCCACTGATAGTGTACGGTCAGCGTACTCATTTTACCTGAGTTCAAGTGAAACATCGAAACAGATGTCTGGCCTGGTGTGGATTCGACCCTCGCCTCTCGTTTGCCAGTCCAGAATACCGACCACTAGATTATCGCGTACCCCTGTTTTATTTGCACAATCCGATGTTCAATATTTACTGTAGTCGGCTGATTAGTATCATACGCACATCGTGTTGACTCAACTATTTCTGTCGCTGACTTCAAAACTGTATCTAATTCTGAATACCAGAGCACTTAGGTTTAACAATGAATGAAATGATCGCTATTCGAGTCCTACCTAAAGCCATGTACATTGTACAATGTACTAGACACTTTGGCCTGAAAAATCGAGCATGAGGTCATTGAGAGATAGAATATTTCAATGGTTAGTCAAGACAGGGCGGAAGTTTTGATATGATACGTGCAATAACCTGCGAGATGCAGAGAGGGGGAGAGGAATATGGGGAGGGTGTGGTCGGATAGAGAGGAGAGAGGGCTACTTTAACAGCGGTAACTGATAAGATTAAATGTATAATAACGGGTGCAGAGGGCTTTCAGAGAGAATGACAGACAGAAACAGAGAGACAGACAGATACAGAGAGACACAGACAGAGATAGAGAGACAGGCAGAGAGACAGACAGAGACAGACATAAACAGAGTGTCTCTCTGCATGATGTTGATTGTGCAAAATCGACAGAGGGACAGACAGAGAGACACAGAGACAGCGAGACAGTCAGAGAGACAGACAGGGACAGAGACAGACAGAGACAGAGTGTCTCTCTGCATGATGTTGATTGTGCAAAAGAGACAGACAGACAGACAGACAGAGACAGACAGACAGACAGACAGAATAATATTCTCAACTGGATCACCAGTGAATTATTTGGTGCAGGAGATAACAAATGCAGCGAATAAAATAGTGTTTGCTGACACAGAGTGTGTTGTTGACAGTGTCTGGGGTTTGCAGCGTGTAGTACGAATTTCTGAGAGATTAACTGAAGCCCACTACGTACAATTTCACTTCAGCACCCGAAACTTAACTTATCAGTTCAATTAAGCCTACACTTTGACAGTTTAAGTAAGAATGTACAGTAGACGTCTGAGCTTTTAGGCAGGGTAAAAATGTCTTTAAAAATGTCATTTCTCCGCCCTGTTGCTGCCCTGTAGATAGTACCTACAGAGGAGGTCGCACCACTCGCCCCCATAGCCACGCCACTAACCGATAAACAATGCTCAAAGATAAATATTGCCACTAATGAATGAATAATACGAGATTTACGTTCTAGATTTCAATACTTGAATCAGAGGCACGGTCAGCGGTTAAGTGGAACGTGAGATAATGGACAGGCGAGGGAGGAAGTGGACCATATACGTACAGGATGTTGAAGCAGCATGCCATTGACACGATTCACAGAAATGTTTGATGTATCGACAGGGCTGTGCGTAGGAGTTACTGTAGTAGTCAACTGTGGTTGGAATCCATTGAGCAATTGAGCTTGTATAGCCTATAGGCTACGCGTTCTTAACATGTATTTATTGTGTAGTAGCATCATCAACGGTTTTATAACCATAACCATAACCATAAATTTTATTGAACCCAGATAACAGTAATTAACAACGAAATAAAATACAGAACATACTAGCCACACAAGGATCAATTAGTTAATATTATATATTATTAGTTAATTCATAATTTATTTGCTGATTGGTTTCTTTTTGAACTGGTTTCGACTGGGGTTTTCAAACCGATTTTTATTTTGACTGATTTTGACGGTTTCACTTGGAACAACCGTCGTAATCGTAACCTTAAACTCCAAATTTATAGAGCGCCACTCTAAGGCTAAGCGAAGGGCACCAATTATCCATGAGCAATGCGTCACGTCAGAAGGGTTGTCCAGTGGAGGTCCCAGTCCAATTGCCAGAGAGACCAGGGAGAGGAGGCACAACAGAAACCCCAGGGCACCAGATTATTCACGAGCGCTGGTCGATTACAGTCTGACCTGTTGGTGCCATTATGGCCTCTTCCTTTTCTCGCTTTTGACCCATCTACTTGTATTAGCCCTACGTATTCCGTCATCTTTGCGTAATTTAATTTAAACTGATTTTGGTAAAATCTGGTACAGGTAGGCAGTGTGATTCTCGTTGACGATAACGATAACGAAAATGGTCGTTAACGAAAATAGAAAACCCCATTAACTATAACTGTAACTAAAATAAATAAATAAATTCTGTAAGGAGAATCACATTGCATGAAGGACTGCAGGCCATCACATTAAATCCCACGGCGTCTGGTTTATAATGAGGCAGTCGGCTGCATTGGTTTGAGCATAGTTACGTTCCATGCGTGTGGTCGTCGGCTCGCATACAGATGGTAGCTTTTACAGGGGAATTAAGTCTCGGGCTAGCACGGTCCGTACACGGGGACCTTAAATGGCGTGGCACCCATTCAAATGAGCAGCGGTGGTGATATATCTAACCCGATCAATTCATTGAAAAAGGAACAGGGTCAAGATCATTTGGTGCTATAGAAAACGTGTACATTTGCATTTGTAACATATATTCGACTTTTGATAAAGCCTACTGTATGTTCTGACGCAGTTGAACCTTCGACCTATGGTGCCTCAGAATCTTCCTTACATACGAAATCCTTCTCAACATGGACCAAATGAGCAACATGGCGATCAGAAAGAGAGCGGACGGCGATTATTTATGCCCGTCTTTGCCACAGTCCGAAGCGCAGACTGAACTATCTCCGACAATTCACACGGACCCCGGAAGAAGAGGACCACCAGATAACCCCTTGATCGTAACGAACAAGTCCCCGAAAGACTGGCGAAGATGACATGGCCATTAAAGGGACCACAGGAGAAGATTTTAACAGCTCTAACACTTTCAGTCTTTGTGCAGCAGAGGAAAGGTCGCAAGACGACCAAAACCCTGCGTTGCTTTGTTATTGATACGGCTAACCTCGACCTAGTTCGCCACCAGAAGAAGAAGAACAGGAAGAAAACAAGAAGAAGAAGAAGGACAACAAGACGAACGACAACAAGAGGAAGAAGGACAAGGAGCAGAGGAAGAGGCAAGAGAAGGAGGAGAAAGAGCATGAGAAGGAAGAGAAGCAGAAGAAGAAGGAGAAGAGAAAGAAAGGCAGAGGGAGAAGGAGCAGAAGGCAGGAAAAAAGAAATGAAATGGTAGGAGCAGGAGAAGGAGGTGGAGAAGTAGGACGAGGAGGAGAGGAGGAGGAGGGGGAGAAGAATGTTTATGTAGGCCTGTGTGCCGACTGTTGTGAAGTGGCAGCTCAAAATCTGAAGAGCTGTTTCTTGTCTTCGTGACATTCGCTGTTCTATTGCTCGATGATACATGGTCATGTTTGTGCAGCCAACAAAGGGATCTTTCTTTTGTACAGCCTACAATGGGGTCCTTTAGGCTAAACAGAGCGTGGCCAACTGATCTATTATTTGCAATGGTCTCCCTCCCCTTCTAATCGATGACGTTGGTCAAGGTTGCGCCAATCATGGAGT